>JAGYYJ010000556.1:0-69850 GCA_019671005.1 Hibiscus mutabilis
AAACAAAGATGGAAATTTCAGATTTGTTTTATCTATCCTCATCTTAATTTTTTTTTCAATATTTTTACTTTTGTTCTTATTAATCATCTTCTAATTTTCCTTCTTATCTTTGTTTCTTTGAACTTCCAACCTTGAATCTAAAATTTTCAAGAAAAACCATTCTCTTTTCTCTTGAATTTTCAGATTTGCCCATAACTTTCTTGATTGAGTCTAGAGCTCCTAGTTCTTGCAACAACTTGATTGAAGGCTTCCAAATCCAAGATTGCGCAACTCTATCAGAAAACCTCACGAAGTAAATAAAATTGATATGAAAGTTGTGTCTTACAAATGACAAAATGAACTCCTATTTATAGGAATTGAAAGGGGTGACCTAAAAGGCTCCTAAACTATTAGGCAAGGGTTTGAAACCCTTTATAAAGTCACAATTCCAAGGAAATGGTTCAAAATGGCGCCAAAACATGGAAAGGCATGAGACTTTCCCTCCATGGTCAAATGGTTATCTTGGTGTCCCTCCATGGTAACTAGCTAGTGACTTGTAGCTAGCTACACTCTATTGGTCAACTAACATGATGCAATCCATCCTTGATGATGTTGAAGAGGCTACTTTGATTGTAGGATCTAAGAAGGCATGCAAGTTATTCTTGTGAAGTAAGATGTGATGTAATCCAGACCAGCCCCAAAATTTCCCATACACTTATCATACCTTGGACATTTGCCATGAAGGATTCTAAAGAGTTTCTTCATTCCTTACTTTATTTTATATCATTTATGCATTTTATTTATTCCTACCTATGCATTCATATCTTATCATGCCACCCATATCATTTATTAGGATATTAATATTACATGTTTCCATTCATCATTTTTTATGAATGACCTGTTATATGATGTTCATGCATATAATCCATTAAAACACATCTTTATATTCAATTTTACGACATGTAAGTATGTTTGCATTGCATAGCATCTTTTAACTTAAGTTTGCACCATATTTTAACTTCATTTCAGCTCACAAATTTGTTTGTTATTTCTTTAGGTGATATGGATGAAAGCATATGGTCGGATCAGCTATAAAGACCTCCCAAGAAGCTTGGATCAGCTTGAGGAGTTTAAGGAAGCTTGTGGTAACTCATGGACTAGGAGAGCAGCTTAGGGGAGCTCACAAGCTTAAAGGATTAGCTCACATAGCTAAGGACAACTTGAGGAAGCTCAAAACAGCTCGAAGATTAAGCTAGCTTATTCAGCTAGTAGCTCAGCTCAAACCAAGCTCAACCAACTCACTTCAGCTCTATCTACACATGATAGTTCAACACCATAAGTCACCATTCCAAGGGACATGTTCCCTCATGAGAGACACGCCCCTAGCCTTTGGAGGGAAACTTGAAATGGGTGGTAAACACATTGGAGGGAAGGCTTTAGTGTGCCAAAACCTTAAGGAGGGAGACAGACCCTTGGAGGGAGGCACAATGGTGGCCTAATAGTTTAGAGGCCTTTTTGGTCATGCCCTTTCATTCACTATAAATACAAGTTGTATTTTCATTTGTAAGCACACTCATTTGATATATAAAAGTACCTTTGTGAGAATTTTCTTTCTTTTAGTTCTTAAATGAACTTTATCGACTTGTCAGGTACTTTGTACTTGTGGCATCAAACCTCTCTATCCACCTTGATACTTGTGGTTCTTGGTTCTTTATAACCAACGGGTCCAAGTCCTTTCTACCATCTCTTAAAGACATCCTATAAGGTTTGGGGTTAGGCTTTCTATAGCCTAGGTTCTTTCATGATTCTTTAAGATACTATCATCCCTTTTCACCTCTAAATACCACCATATCCGAACCCATCACCCGTCAACTTTTCCTTCCATTTTCACTTTCATTTCCTTCAAAACATCCTACCTTTACTTCCTCATATCACCTATACCCTTTCTTTTGCAACCATCTTACTTTTCAGGAATCACTTGCATGCCTTCCTAGATCCTACAATCAAAGTAGTCGTCTTCAACAACATCAAGGACGGATATGATGCAAGGCCGTTCTTGATGTTGCTGGAGACAACTTCTTTGATTGTTAGATCTAGGAAGGAAGCAAGAAACCTGCAAGCATGATAGGCTCAAATAGAATGGTCAAGGAAAGATAAAAGATAGTTTAGTGGTGGTTGTGGAAGATGGTAAGAAAGTGTAAGGAAATGATGAGGGAAATGGCTGGAAATGATGAAGATAATATCTTAAGAATTCAAGGAAGAAACTAAACTATAAAGAGCATAACCTCGATCCTTGTATGATTTCTTAAGTGATGGTAGAAAGGACTTTGACCCATAAGGAGATAGGAACCGAAAGTATCAAGGTGAATAGAAGGGATGACGCTACAAGTACAAAGTACTTGATAAGTCGATAAACTTTTAAAAATTACTGAAAGAGAGAAAATGCTCACAAAAGTAATTTTTATAAATCAAAGGAGCGTGTTACAAATGACAAAAATAACTTGTATTTATAGGGGATTAAGGGGCATGGCCGAAAAGGCCTCTAAAATATTCGGGTGAATTGGTGACTCCCTCCAAAGGCATGATGCTTATTCGGCTGAACTAGAATCTCCCTCCACTCGACTTTGGCGCACACTCACTTTCCCTTCATTGCATTTGCCGCCCATTTGAGTTTCTCTCCAATTAGCTAGAGACATGTTCCTTATGAGGGGACATGACCCTTGGGGTGTTGAGCTGGCATGTGTAGGTAGAGCTGAAGTGAGCTGGTTAAGCTTGAGTTGAGTTGGATTGACCTGAGCTAGCTTAATCTTTGAGCTGTTTTGAGCTTCCATGAGCTGCCTTTAGCTAGGTGAACTAGTCTTTGAAGCTTGTGAGCTTTCCTAGAATGCTTCCCTTTGTCCTCGAGCTGCAATGAGCTACCGTTGGATTGCTTGAGCTAATTTGTGATGCCTTGAATGTCCTTGAGCTGTTCCAAGCTGTTTTAATCTAAAACTCTTTGAGCTAATCTGGGCTCCAAGTGAGGTCTTTGAGTTGTCTTGAGCTTATGCCTTCATCCATAGTACCTAAAAGAACTTTAAACAATGTGTGAGCTGAAATAAAGCTATAATAAGATGCATGCTTAAGTATAAAGATGTGATACAATGCAAACATCCGTTAAATGACTTAAACTTAAATATAAAGATGAGTAAAATGAAATACATTACATAGTAGCATGTAACACATTGTATAACTTATTATCTAAGGTTGAGTTTTCCTCAAATGATTTAAAAACATGAAGTCACTTATGAGAAAGAACTTCCCTAAATAACTTAGCCTTAGAACAGGTGATTGGTCCTTGTGGCATCACTTCTGGATTTGGTGTTGGTAGGCTTGCATCATCCTCCCCTTCTTTTAGTGATTTGTCCCCAAATCGTCATTGTCTTCATATGGGGAAAGATTCATGACATTGAAAGTTGCTCACATTATATTATCCTAGTAGATCCAATTTGTAGGCATTGTCATTTACCTTTTCCACCACTTGAAATGGACCATCTCCTCTCGGAAGTAGTTTAGATTTTCATTGGTTAGGAAACATTTCCTTTTAAAATGAACCCAAACCCAATCTCCAACTTCGAAGGTGACCTTTTTACGGCCCTTATTAGCTTGTTGCTCATATTGGTAGGTTCTTTTCTTAATATTCTCCCTGACTTGTTGGTGTAAGTTCTTCACAAATTCTACATTATTTTTTCCATCTTTGTTCAAAATCTATTCACATGGCAAAGGTAAAAGATCCAAGGGAGTTAGGGATTAAAAATTTATACCAGTTTAAATGGGGAGTGCATGGTTGTAGAATGGACAGATCAGTTGTATGCAAATTCCACATGCAGCAAACATTGTGATACGCTCTAACTCTCCAATTGTTGATGTAGAAAGAAGCTTTTGATTGTCCCGACTGTGAATGCAAGTAAGCCTTGTAATCCAAATGCTTTGAAGATGAAATGTTGAAGGAAAGTTGATGAATTGTTGGGTGTGGAAAGTATGGATGCGTGGTGTTTAAGGAAATTGTGAAAGGGATGACAAGAATGGTGTAGGGTATGTGAAGACTCGAGTAATGAAAGAAAGGATATGGAAAGAAAGGAATGGGAATGATATGGTAAAGGTTATGGATATGGATGAATAAGGTGGTGGTAGTATTCAAAGGATTCAAAGAAAGAAACAATACTAAAAAGTATAATCTCGTTTCTTAAGAGTGTGACTTTGAGGGTGGTAAAGGGACTTGGACCCGTAGGTTAGATGAACCTAGAACCCAAAGTATATGATGGAAAGGGAAGACGCTACAAGTATAAAATACATGATAAGTTGATAAAGTTCTTGAAAAGAACAAAGGTTGAGAGAAACCTCACAAAGAAAGAAAAAATACTAATTTGAGTTGTGTGTTTACAAATGAAATTCAAAGCCTATTTATAGTTGTTTAAAGGGCATGGCTGAAAAGTACTCTAACTAATCAAATAACCATTCGGTTAAACACACACCTCCCTCCAAAGTTGTTTAACTATCCAGCTACTTGGTGTCTCCCTCCAATCTGAAATTGCCGCCCATTTTAGAGATTTCCCTCCAAGAATTGGTGCCACTTTATGTTCCCTCCAGGGGTGATAGGAATGTCTCTTGGGAGGGAACATGTCCCTTGAGGTGTTGAGTTATTGTTGGAAGCTTGAGCTGAGATGAGCTGGTCGAGCTAGCCTTAAGCTGAAATGAGCTGAATTGAGCTAGTTTGAGCTGACCAAATCTTTCACTCCTTCTTGAGCTTCCACGAGCTACCCTTGAGCTAGGTGAGCTTCCCTAATATGCCTTTGAGCTACCTCGAGCTGAATGGAGCTGGTTGGAGCTTGTTTAAGCTGAACTGATACAATCCTAATCAGCACCAACTTTCTTCATGACTTGATCACACCATTGAAGATCATCAAGGCTAATTCTAAGGGAGCTACCTTACTTTATCTTTTATTATCTTCTTTATGCATTACATATCGTTATAAGCATGCTTTTGCATATTAGGAAATACTTGAATTATCATATGTTATCATTCATTTGCATAATATATGATATTCATGCGTAACTTATGATTCATATCCTTATATTTAGATTTAAGTCATTTAAGTATGTTTACATTGCATTGCATCTTTTAACTTAAGTATGCATCATATTTTAGCTTCATTTCAACTAACACATTGTTTAATGTTTTCTTTTAGGTAATACAGATCGGTATAATTCAAACACCTCAAATGCAGCTTGAATCAGCTCAAGAACATTATGGCAGCTCGAATTAGCTCAAGGAGCACATTAGGAGCTTATGGCAACTCGAGGACAAAAGGAAGCAAACAAAGGAAGCTAACAAGCTTCAAGGACTAGCTCACCTAGATAAGGGCAGCTCATGGAAGCTCAGAACGAATCGAAGATTGAGCCAGCTCACTCAGCTAGCTAGCTCAGCTCAATCCAGCTCACACCAAGCTCGACCAGCTCACTACCCCAAGGGTCATGTCCCCTCCTAAGAAACATGTCCCTACACTTTGGAGGGAAAACTTGAAAATGGGCGGCAAACTAATGGAGGGAAGCCTTTTGTGCGCCAAAACAAAGTGGAGGGAGACTCCAAATCTGTCGAATCATCACCAAGGCTTTGGATGGAGTCACGAGCAACCTTGGAGGGAGACTTGAAGCCTAGCCGAATAGATACAAGGCCATTCGGCCAAACCCCTTCATTTCCTATAAATAGAAGTTGTATTTTCATTTTTGAAAACATCTCATCTCATTCATATCAATTAAATTACCTTTGTGAGAATTTTCTCTCTTTTAGTTCTTTTTAGAACTTTAACGACTTATCAAGTACTTTGTACTTGTGGCGCCAACCTTCCTTTCCACCTTGATACTTCGGGTTCTTGGTTCTTTATAACCAACGGGTCCAAGTCCTTTCTACCATCCCTTAAAGACATATATAAGGTTTAGGGTTAGGCTCTCTATAGCCTAGTTTCTTCCATGATTCTTTAAGATACTACTTCACCTTTCCACCCATTTCCATCACCATTTCTATACACCATTCATACTATCTTCCGCAACCACCATTCACATACTTTTCATTCTTTCAAGCCCTCTTACTTTGCAAGAATCACTTGCTTGCCTTCCTAGATCCTACAATTAAAGGCTATCTCCAACAACAACAAGGATGGAAAGATATCATTTTGTAATCAGAGCTTTTGGTGGAAGAAGCAAGTCCATCAAAGTGAAGCCCGATTCAATTAAAGCAAAATGAAATCGTAAGTGACTATCCTTGTTATTTCAATTTGAAAAAAAAAGAAGAAAAGAAAAGAAAAAGAATCATATTCGAAAAGTACAAAAAAGTGCAAAAAAGAAAAAGAATCGTATTCAAAAAGTACAAAAAGTACAAAAAAGAAAAGAAAGTTGGATAACACAAGTTCAAGGGTGAAGAGCACAACAACATCATTTTCAACATCAAGCCTAAAGCCATCTTCTTCAAGACGTTGATTGTTGGTCAAGGAAGGTTGTGAGTTTTCTTGCAAAGTAAGTAACCCTTTTCTTCTTTCTTTTCCTATTCTAAACTTACCTTTACACCATATTCTTTTCATTTTCCTTTAAAACTAACCATTTCAGCCGACGCACACGATACAATATGATACATACAACAAGGCAATTCCAAGGACAAGATGGACTTACTTTGCCACTTGGCCCAATAACCCGAGCCAAACCTAAGCTAATCAAGGACAAGCTGAATTCGACCGTCCAAGTATTCGTGAGCAAAGGATTACAAGCTACCATGAAGAAAGAAGAATTTTTTGAAGGAAGTCCACACTTAACATCCTTCAAGAATAATTGGGTCACAAAAACTCAACTTGCTGCACCTTTGGAGATGGATATCCATGAGCCATTAGATGTCCATTAATTAGCCATTTTTATTGTAATTAGACTCAATACTTGTTACTGTAAAAGATTGGGTCATATTTTTATTTTTAGCCCAAATTAGGATTTACAAGAGTTTTTAGGCCTAGTTAGCTTTTAAAACAGCCCACACATGCCTCCTTGCCAAAGAACCAATTTCTTATCATCTAAACCAGCCCAAATGCCCTTAAATTCGTCCAAATAATGGCCCTATCAACTTTTACTTGCTGCTCAATCAAAACAGCTCTTATCAGCCCATTACTTGATGCCCAAGCAAACCAGCCTTCATCCAGTTTACTTGCTGCCCAAGCAACCAGCCCTTATCAGCTTATCACTTGCCTTATCACCCTATCCCTTGCCACACAAGCACAAGGAATTTAAAAGCTGTTATTTTATTATTATTTTTAATTAGATTAGGTTTTCCTTGTTTTAGTAGAAGTTAAATTACTTTGTCTATCCTTCACCTATAAAAGGATGAAGCCTCCATCATTATAAGACATATTTTCTTTGATTTATGAAATATTTAGTGAGTTTGTTTTTGCAAGTGCTGATTACTTGTGCCTTCGAAGTCTTCTTCAACATAAGTTCGACGAGTTCTTGTGAGGGAGAGATCATCTTCATACTCTTTCTTGCCTAGACAATCGCGTCTAGGAGAGTGAGTTAGAGCCGCTTGAGGTTGCTTGCTTAGATAATTGCGTCTAAGAGGGTGCCGAGGACAAAACAATATCAACAAATCGCAAGACATCTTCTTCTTCATCTTCAACCTTCACACCATCTTCCATAATTCCATAAACAAAGCTAGAATTTTCAGATTTGTCTTATCTATCATTATCTTAATCTTTTTCAATCTTTTTATTTTTATTCGTATTAATCATCATCTAATCGTCCTTCTTATCTTCGTTTCATTGAATTTCCAGCATTAAATCTGAAATTTTCAAGAAAAGCCCTTCTCTTTTCTCTTGAATTTTCAGATCTGCCCAAAACTTTCTTGATTGAGTCTAGAGCTCCTAGTTCTTGCAACAACTTGATTGAAGGCTTTCAAATCCAAGATTGCGCTACTCTATCACAATACTTGCCTAAGTCTTGAGTAAGTTCCTTAAAGGACTTTACAAGAGAGAAAGGAGTGGAAAAAGGCAATTGAGAGTGTGAGATCAGAAGGGGGTGATAATAAAAGCCAAATAACATCCCAGATTACAAACACGAGTGTTGAGTGGAGTGAAATTTCCATGGAGTAAATATGTGAGGATTTTGTTGAGTGCAATTTGGTAAGGTCTTTTCAATTTCTTATTTCTCACTAACAAATGGCACAAGATTCTTTTCCATCTACTTCCAACAGGGTTCTTGTTGTTAAAATAACATTAAGCCTACAAGCCAAGGATGATGACAAGCAAAGGGAGAACATCTTCTACACTCGATGCCATGTGAATGACAAAATATGTTCCACGATCATCGATGGAGGGAGTTGCACCAACGTGGCCAGTACTATGATGGTGGAACGGCTTGGCTTAAAGACAACTAAACACCCGAATCCTTACAAATTACAGTGGTTAAACGATGGAGGAGAACTAAAGGTCAACAAGCAAGTATGGATTCCATTTTCAATTGGAAATTATAAGGATGAAGTCTTGTGTGATGTAGTGCGCATGAGTGCAAGCCACCTATTGTTGCGGCAACCATGGCAGTCACTAATTGCTACCCTTTCATGTTCAAAGGAAAGAAGTTCGTTTTGACACCGTTAAGCCCAAGCCAAGTACATCATGATCAAATCCAATTAAGCAAAAGGATCGACGAGTGGATTAAGAGCAAGAAAGAAGAACTCAAAAAGGAGGAAGAAATCAAAGAGAAAATAATATAAAAAAGAACATTTTGGAGAACAATTGGAGATTGAGATTGTGGATGAAAAACAAGTTGAAGTTGAAAATGGAAAGAAGGAAGGTGGAGAAGAAAAGGAGAATGAGAAGCAAATTTTATCTAACAATTATTTTCCTTCTATACTTGACTTTTCGTTTTTATAGGTTGGTGAAAGGATAACTCCAAAACATGTCCCGAATACATTGCCAATCACGAAGACAATGCAGAATCCTCAATGTGTTAATGATTCTATTGATAAGAAAATCCCAAAAGATGTGTCAAAAAATCCCTCGTCATCAATCAACCCATGCCCATCGAGATTGTTAAACATCCTCCATGGTTTGTAATTTCTTTCCATTTTGTTATAAGTTTCTCTTTCTCTAACCTTGGTTTGTTTTGCATCAAAATGATTCACCTACAAGGAGTAATGCTATCAATTGGTGATGACAAGTTTCTTTACCATTTTGAGATTGGTTGGAATGTCAACTTCAAGACTAAACATCAATCGTTCATTTTACGAAAGAAAGATCAACTCAAGGATGTAAAGCGGGAACTATCCACCTATTCTAAAGAAATCATTCAAAGAGGTTCAAGAGCAAGAAAAGTTGGCATAAATTATAAGTATCTGATCATGAAAAGCTTTGAAGAAATGACAAAAGATCATGATTTTACCAACCATCATGATGGATCAAAAAGAGAAGTTGAAAAGATATGTACCTTCACCAAAGGTCATGATGTTTTGGACCAAGGAGTGATTTAAAGAACGAGTTTTGTTCCCAAAAGGTTTGACGTTTTAAAGGAGGATTCCAAAGAGCTCGTTCATATTCGAAGAAAGATGAGTCGAGAAGATTAAGCATGTCATTTGGGAGAAGAAGTGATGATTCGTCCACCCCTAAAGTAAGGAAGTATCCATTGAAGAGCAACTTCGATTTGAGGATAAATAGCCAAAAAGAAGGGGAGGATGATACAATCCTAATCAGCACCAACTTTCTTCATGACTTGATCACACCATTGAAGATCATCAAGGCTAATTCTATGGGAGTTCTACCTTACTTTATCTTTTATTATCTTTTTTATGCACTACCTATTGTTATAAGCATGCTTTTGCATATTAGGAAATACTTGAATTATCATATGTTATCATTTATTTAAATAATATATGATATCCATGCATAACTTATGATCCAAATCTTTATATTTAGATTTAAGTCATTTAAGTATGTTTACATTGCATTGCATCTTTTAACTTAAGTATGCATCATATTTTAGCTTTATTTCAGCTAACACATTGTTTAATGTTTTCTTTTAGGTAATACAAGATCTGTATAGCTCAAACACCTAAAATGCAATACGAATCAGCTCAAGAACATTCATGGCAGCTCGAATTAGCTCAAGGAGCACATTAGGAGCTTATGGCAGCTCGAGGACAAAAGGAAGCTAACAAGCTTCAAGGACTAGCTCACCTATCTAAGGGCAGTTCATGGAAGCTCAGAATGAATCGAAGATTGAGCTAGCTAGCTCAGCTCAATCCAACTCACACCAAGCTCGACCATCTCACTTCAGCTCTACCTACACATGCCAGCTCACTACCCCAAGGGTCATGTCCCCTCCTAAGGAACATGTCCCTACACTTTGGAGGGAAAACTTGAAAATGGGCGGAAAACTAATTGAGGGAAGCCTTTTGTGCGCCAAAACAAAGTGGAGGGAGACTCCAAATCTGCCGAATCATCACCAAGGCTTTGGAGGGAGTCACGAGCAGCCTTGGAGGGAGACTTGAAGCCTAGCTGAATTCTACAAGGCCATTCGGCAAACCCCTTCATTTCCTATAAACAGAAGTTGTATTTTCATTTTGTAAACATCTCATCTCATTCATATCAATTAAATTACCTTTGTGAGAATTTTCTCTCTTTTAGTTCTTTTTAGAAATTTATCGACTTATCAAGTATTTTGTACTTGTAACACCCCCACCCGGTTTTAGTAGTAAGCCAACTGAGGAGCGTTACAGGAAACACTGGAAACACGAATAATTTAATACTTTTGAAGAACTCATCTCTAATAGGTGAGATGAGTGATTAGCAAGAAAGCAAACTAGACAATTACTTTTGATCATATAAGCAAAGCATGTTTATCGTTCTTGTTCATTATATGCCAACCCTTGATTAGTCATTTTTAAGTTGCATTCAAAGATTAATAACTACTTAGTCATGTAGTCATATGTAACATTCAAATAGCATTCTTAACTAGCAAGGTATTCACAATCTAGTATACAAGCATGTCTATCTTATTATTCATCTAGATTACCACTTAGCATATTCATTTTCAAATCTACATTCATGCGATCATATAAATTTTCAATTAGCATACCTAGACTAGCATGTTTCATTTTAACTCAATCTCATTACATTCAAGACATGTAAATATTTCATGAAGTTTGACTAAACACAATCATATATACATGAAGTCGAACATATCTCAAGCAAGCATATCATGTTTCACAGACATTATAGGTCATTAATGAGATTGATTACCTTTAATTGTTCATTCAAGGTTAATTTCTATTTAGGCATGTGAACAAGCAAGGCATTCGAATGGTCTATATAGACTAGAACATTTTCGTTTCAATCCAACATTCCATTTAAGTCATGTAAATATTTCATGTAAGTTTAACTAAAGTACATATATGCGCAGCAAGACTCATTCATTTACATGAAATTTTAACATTTACAGATAGAGTTCTAGCTACCAAGTTGACAACATTAAAGGCCAACTTCATACATATATACAAAAGATCTTTCAAGTATCAAAATGCATGACTTAGCTTAACCATATAGAAATCTAGGTGCCACCAACTACTATGAGCATTACAAACAAGTACGGATTCATACTTATGCTTTGCTTGTGCCTTACTTCAAGCTCGAGAAATCTAACTTCGGGATCAAGCAATTCACCTTGAAGCACCTAACCTATGGTTTGGGAAGAGAGGAAACGAGAGTGATAAGTACGATATGTACTTAGTGAGGTAGTACTAATTCTAACCAATTATTATGTCATGTCTCCATTAATCAAGTAGCCCTATTAAGGTTTATAGCATTCCAAGTCAAGCAAAAATCATGAACTCATGTATCATCATACTTATGGCAATCAAATATCAAGGCAAGCAAATGTTAAGTAACCAATTTGTCAAGCAAATAAAGCAGCATGGTAAGCTTAACGAGTAATTATCAAGTGAACATTTTCTAGTATCATTCGAATAGCAAGATAGCATGGCAAGCAAAATCATAGATCACAATTCAATCTTCAATCATTTCAAGTCAATCGATAGCATGTTTAAGCAAATCACAACATTTCCAAGTCAAGTAACATAATCACAATTTATTTCAATCTTATCACTCAAGATATGTTCACAAGTTATACACATTGATTCAAGTGAGAGTATAAGTCCATTTCGAGTAGCATTTCATGTGACAAGTTTATCAAGTGTACAAGTATACATTTTAAGTAGCATGCAAGCCTTAAGCCTTAATTATTGCTTGTTTACTTTCTTTAATTTGAGCCTTATTACTTAGCTGTCCATTTTACACATGTTTATACATTCTTGCAATGCAAAATACTCCATGTTTTCATTTAGTCTAGCCAATTCAATCATATAACATGTACACATAATTCACAATGCCAAAACAGTCCATATTTTCATTTAATCTAACCAATTTCGTCATATAATTAACACGTACACATAATTCACAATGCCAAATCAGTCCATATTTTCAATTAATCTAGCCAACTTCAGTCATATAACACGTACACATAATTCACAATGCCAAATCAGTCCATATTTTCATGTACAAGATGTACATGGCAGTAACACTCATTAATTCAAGTAAGATTGAGATCTTTTTCAAGTAACAATCATGTAACAAGAAGTTCGAGTATACAAGTCAAGTAATATGTTCAAGTAATCAAGTTTGCATGTCAAGCAATTCAAGCAAACCGAATCAAGTAGATATCTCAAGTGAGGCCATAAGCCATTCAAAATATCAAATCATACAATACAAGGTCCAAGCATAGGCAATTATCATTTCAAGAGTTTCATGTCAAGAATCAAGCATTACATGTCAAGCAATTCGAGTATTTCAAGGATTCATGTCAAGTGATTCAAGTGTTCAAGATTTCTTGTCAAGTCATTTAAGTATTTCAAGATATAATTAAAGTATTCAAGATTTTCTTTTGAATTTCTTTATTTCAAGGATTCATGTCAAGTGATTCAAGTGTTCAAGATTTCTTTTCAAGTCATTTAAGTATTTAAGATATAATTCAAGTATTTAAGATTTTCTTTTGAATTTCTTATTCAATTTTTCAATAAGGTTCATATCTTTTTAATATGTTTTCCTTGGATCACAATTGGTCATTAATAACGTTGGTCCGTGTTTGACCATACGTCCAAGAGATATTTAGCTCAAAGCACATAGCAATGGCTAATATTAGAAACATGAAATCCTATACTTCTCACTATCCAACCAACTGTTGCCAATCTCCGTACAACTCCCCCGTTACCTCCAACGAATAACATATTACATGTAATGGGGCCTACCCCTGAGCCGTGGCTCATGGACCGTAGTCCCAAGTATACCATGCATCATACCATTGTATCCAAGGACTTCCATTGTAAGCAATTTAAGGACTTCCATTGAAAAGAAAAGAAAAGAAAAGAAAAAGAATCATATTCGAAAAGTACAAAAGAGTACAAAAAAAGAAAAGAAAGTTGGATAGCACAAGTTCAAGGGTGATGATCTTTCAACATCAAGCCTGAAGCCATCTTCTTCAAGACGTTGATTGTTGGTCAAGGAAGGTTGTGAGTTTTCTTGCAAAGTAAGTAACCCTTTTCTTCTTTCTTTTCCTATTCTAAACTTACCTTTACACTATATTCTTTTCCTTTTCCATTAAAACTAACCATTTCAGCTGACGCACAAGATACAATACTTGCCTAAGTCTTGAGTAAGTTCCTTAAAGAACTTTACAAGAGAGAAAGGAGTGGAAAAAGGCAATTGAGAGTGTGAGATCAGAAGGGGATAATAAAAGCCAAATAACATCCCAGAGTGCAAACACAAGTGTTGAGTGGAGTGAAATTTCTTCGAAGTAAAAATGTGAGGATTTTGTTGAGTGCAATTTGGTAAGGTTTTTTCATATTCTTATTTCATCACTAACAAATGGCACAAGATTCTTTTCCATCTACTTCCAATAGGGTTCTTGTTGTTAAAAGAACATTAAGCCTACAAGCCAAGGATGATGACCAGCAAAGGGAGAACATCTTCTACACCCGATGCCATGTGAATGACAAAATATGTTCCATGATCATCGACGGAGGGAGTTGCACCAACGTGGCCAGTACTATGATGGTGGAACGACTTGGCTTAAAGACAACTAAACACCCAAATCCTTACAAATTACAGTGGTTAAACGATGGAGGAGAACTAAAGGTCAACAAGCAAGTACGGATTCCATTTTCAATTGGAAATTATATGGATGAAGTCTTGTGTGATGTAGTGCCCATGAGTGCAAGCCACCTATTGTTAGGGCGACCATGGCAGTTTGATAAGCGAGCCACCCATGACAAGTTCACTAATCGGTACTCTTTCATGTTCAAAGGAAATAAATTCATTTTGGCACCGTTAAGCTAAGCCAGGTACATCATGATCAAATCCAATTAAGCAAAAGGATCGACGAGTGGATTAAGAGCAAGAAAGAAGAAGAACTCAAAAAGGAGGAATAAATCAAAAAGAAAATAATAGAAAAAGAACATTTTGAAGAACAATTGGAGATTGAGATTGTGGATGAAAAACGAGTTGGAGTTGAAAATGAAAAGAAGGAAGGGGGAGAAGAAAAGGAGAATGAGAAGCAAATTTTATCTAACAATTCTTTTCCTTCTATTCTTGACTTTTCATTTTTACAGGTTGGTGAAAGGATAACTCCAAAGGATGTCCCAAATACATTGCCAATCACAAAGAGAATCCAGCATCCTCAATGTGTTAATGATGCTATTGTTGAGAAAATCCCAAAAGATGTGTCAAAAAAATCCCTCGTCATCAAGCAACCCGTGCCCATCGAGATTGTCGAACATCCTCCATGGTTTGCAATTTCTTTCCATTTTGTTATAAGTTTCTCTTTCTCTAACCTTGGTTTGTTTTGTAGCAAAATGATTCACCTACATGGAATAATGCTATCAATTGGTGATGATAAGTTTCTTTACCATTTTGAGATTGGTTGGAATGTCAACTTCAAGAATAAACTTCAATCGTTCATTCTGCCAAAGAAAGATCAACTCAAGGATGTAAAGCGGGAACTATCCACCTATTCTAAAGAAATCATTCAAAAAGGTACAAGAGCAAGAAAAGTTGGCGTAAATCATAAGGATCTGTTCGCGAAAAGCTTTGAAGCAATGACGAAAGATCGTGATTTTACCAACCATCATGATGGATCAAAGAGAGAAGTTGAAAAGATATGTACCTTCACCAAAGATCATGATGTTTAGGACCAAGGAGTGATTCAAAGAAAGAGTTTTGTTCCCAAAAGGTGTGATGTTTCCAAAGGAGGATTCCAAAGAGCTCGTACCTATTCGAAGAAAGATGAGTCGAGAAGATTAATCATATCATTTGGGAGAAGAAGTGATGATTCGTCCACCCCTAAAGTAAGGAAGTATCCATTGAAGAACAACTTCAATTTGAGGATAAATAGCCAAAAAGAAGGGGAGGATGATACAATGCTAATCAGCACCAACTTTCTTCATGACTTGATCACACCATTGAAGATCATCAAGGCTAATTCTAAGGGAGCTACCTTACTTTATCTTTTATTATCTTCTTTATGCATTACATATTGTTATAAGGTTGCTTTTGCATATTAGGAAATACTTGAATTATCATATCTTATCATTTATTTGCATAATATATGATATTCATGCATAACTTATGATCCACATCTTTATATTTAGATTTAAGTCATTTAAGTATGTTTATATTGGATTCCATCTTTAACTTAAGTATGCATCATATTTTAGCTTTATTTCAGCTAACACATTGTTTAATGTTTTCTTTTAGGTAATACAAGATCGGTATAGCTCAAACACATCAAATGCAGCTCGAATCCGCTCAAGAACTTTCATGGCAGCTCGAATTAGCTCAAGGAGCACATTAGGAGCTTATGGCAGCTCGAGGACAAAAGGAAGCTAACAAGCTTCAAGGACTAGCTCACCTAGCTAAGGGCAGCTCATGGAAGCTCAGAATGAATCAAAGATTGAGCTAAATCACTCATCTAGCTAGCTCAGCTCAATCCAGCTCACACCAAGCTCGACCAGCTCACTACCCCAGGGGTCATGTCCCCTCCTAAGGAACATGTTCCTACACTTTGGAGGGAAAACTTGAAAATGGGCGGCAAACTAATGGAGGGAACCCTTTTGTGCACCAAAACAAAGTGGAGGTAGACTCCAAATCTGCCGAATCATCACCAAGGCTTTGGAGGGAGTCACGAGCAGCCTTGGAGGGAGACTTGAAGCCTAGCCGAATATATACATGGCCATTCGGCCAAACCCCTGCATTTCCTATAAATAGAAGTTGTATTTTCATTTTGTAAACATCTCATCTCATTCATATCAATTAAATTACCTTTGTGAGAATTTTATCTCTTTTAGTTATTTTTAGAACTTTATCGACTTATCAAGTACTTTGTACTTGTGGCGTCAACCTTCCTTTCCACCTTGATACTTCAAGTTCTTGGTTCTTTATAACCAACGAGTCCAAGTCCTTTCTACCATCCCTTAAAGACATCTATAAGGTTCGGGGTTAGGCTCTCTATATCCTAGTTTCTTTATTGATTCTTTAAGATACTACCTTCAACTTTCCATCCATTTCCATCACCATTTCTATACACCATTCATACCATCTTCCGCAGCCACCATTCACATACTTTTCATTCTTTCAAGCCATCTTACTTTGCAGGAATCACTTGCTTGCCTTCCTAGATCCTACAATCAAAGGTTGTCTCCAACAACAACGAGGACGGAAGTATATCATGAACTGAATTGAATGAGCTAGAATGAGCTGCCCTTCGATAGTCCCTTTGGATGCGTAAGTTGAATATGACCTACAAATAATGCAAAAAAACATAATAAATACTTATTATAGGAAATAAGAAATAAGCTAAGTATAAGTATAATACAAAGATGTGAAACATAGGTTATGCATGAATATCATATACTATGCAAATGAATGATAACATGTGATAATTCAAGTACATCCTAATATGCAAAAGCATGCTTATAACAATATTTAATGCATAAATAAGATAATAAAAGATAAAGTAAGGTAGAACTCTCTTAGAATCAGCCTTGAGGATCTTCAATGATGTGATCAAGTCATGGAGGAAGTTGGTGCTGATTAGGATCGCATCATCCCCCTTCTTTAAAGCGATTTGTCCCCAAATTGACAAATTGTTTAAGAAGGCAGTAGGTAGATGTTTGTATGGCCGATTCCTTCATCTTATTTGCTAATGGACAGTCACTTTCAAGAAACACCTTGATAGAGTAGCGTAAATGTGGATTTGGAAGCCTTCAATTAAGTTGTTGCAAAAACTAGAAGCTCTAGACTCAATCAAGAAAGTTGTGCGCATATCTGAAAGTTTAAGAGAATTGAGAACGAATTTTCTTGAAATTTTTGGATTCAAGGATGGAAATTTAAAGAAACAAAAGCAAGGTGAAAGATTAAAAGATGAATAACAAGATTAGAATTAAAAAGATTGAAGAAAAATGAAGAGAAGGATAGGTAAAACAAAACTGAAATTTCCAGCTTTGTTTATGGATGTTGGTGTGGAGGTAGTAGATGAAGATGGCTTGGCGAAAAAGAATTTTATGTCCTCGGCACCCTCTTGATCGCAATTAACCAAGCAAGCAACCTCAAGCGGCTCTAACCTACCCTCCTAGACGCAATTACCTACGCAAGCAGGAGTGTGAAGATGATCCCCCTCACAAGAACTCGATGATCTTATGTTGAAGAAGACTTCTAAGGCAAAAGTTATCAACACTTGCAAAAACGAAGTCACTAAATATTTCATATATAAAAGAAAATCTCTGTTACAATGTTGGAGGCTTCATCCTTTTATAGGTGAAGGATAGCCAAAGTAATTTAACTTCTACTAAAACAAGGAAAACCTAATTCAATTAAAATAAGAAAGAAAATCAGCCTTTAAACTCCTTGTGTGCTTGGGAACATCAATTTAAATGATAATAAATACATCGGGCTAAGTTTAATTCGTCCAAAGCCTTATATGTTAGCCTTTGGGCTGAATTTTACAAAATCCCGTAATAATCCCGTATCCAGTTTTCTACCTGAGCAGTCTTCAGTAAATTAGACGTATCTTGAGTTATCGATGTCTGATTGACGCGTTTCAAGATAACTAAATTACAGTCAATCTGTTAGAATATAACTCGACCCATAAATGCTGGATCTCATCCAAAAAGTCATTGCAAGTTGGCTGACTTTTCAGACTTCACAAGTAGACTCAGTTTCTTGTCCAATATGCATTGCTTTAGCCCTCCCATGCACGTATCACACCTCCTTTGAATAGTCATCTTCAAGATATATATCTTTTAGATAGGCATCTTCAAGGGTCACGTCTTGTAGTAATTTAAGAGGTTCGTCTTTTGGACAATCATCTTGAAGAGACACGTCCTTTGGAACAACCTTTTGAATGAGGTTTCTTGAGTGAATGGATAGTTCTCTCTTCACATCCTTGATTTGAACAACTATGGGCGAGTTCTGTATGGTAGGGAAAAACTTCGGTTCAGCTTCTTTCCATAAAACCTTCCAACAATGCTTTAGAAGCAAACCAATGTCATTTGATCTGACAAACATCACTACCTTCAATCAATCGAACATCATCTTTTGCTGCAATTCCTTTTCAAACCTATGTCTCCTTTCATTTCCTACAATCACAACCAGATTAGTAGAAAAGAAAATTAGATTTAAAAGAGTAGAGAAAACAAACCCAACAATGTTTATAGATGGTGGTTGATACTTGATATTCTCGACGATAGAAAACTTCATTGGATCATTTTTTTACAATAGCAACATAAAACATGGCAGATTCTTGTTTTTCTCCCTAATTGGCAATGTACTTTGAATGTAGCTTAAAGGCTTCTCATCAACCTGCAATAATGACAAATCAAGAATAGGAGGAAAACGATTGTTAGTGTAAGATAAAATCTGTTTTCCTTTCTCTTTTTCTCCTTCACACTCATTTTTAATTCCAATTTCTTTTTGTGTTTCTTTTCCAATCTCAACTTCTTTTCCTTCATCTTCAACTTTCTCAATTTTCTTCATGGCCTCAAGGCTCTTTTTCAAGTGAAATTGATCCTCCTTTACTTGGCTTGGTGTTAAAGGTGCCAAGGTAATCTTCTTGCCTTCATATGGGAAAGAGTATTAGTTGGTGAATCCATCATGGACTGCTCTTTTATCAAATTGCCACAGCCTCCCCAATAATAGATGGCTGGTATGCATGGGTGCCACATCACAAATTGCTTCATCTTGTATCTTCCAATGGAAAAGGAAATGACAACTTGTTCGTGATAATGATTTCTTCATCATCATTAAGCTACTGAATCTTGTATGGACTTGGATGCTTCATTGTTGTCAAACCAAGTTTCTTGACCATCAAAGTGCTAGCAATATTGGTACAACTTCCACCGTCTATGATAACTAAGCACACTTTGCCTTGGCTATGGAAACCTGTCTGAAAGATGTTTGGTCATTGTTGATCATCTAGCATGTCTTGGATATCAATTTCTCCTCTTGAGGTTGATGGATTGTTGAAAGAATTTCGTGACATGGTTAGTGAAAATAAAAGAAAAAAATAAACCTCACAGCGCACTCACAAAATCCTCACAAATTCACTCCAAGGAAAAGAATAGATGTCACTCCACTCGACACTCGTGTTTCACTCTTGGGAATTAGGCTTTCACTTCCCCTTCTATGCTCACAACTCTCTGCCTTTTCCACTCAATCTCTCGTATTAAGCCCTTTAAAAGAACTTACTCAAAACCTGTCAAGAACTTATAATTGTATGGTGTTTGGGCTACAAATAAGGTTAGGCTAAAAAATATAGAAAGTATATGAAAAGAAATGAAAGGAAATGAAAAGAATTGAAAGGGTAGGTTAGAAGAAAAGAAGTGAAGTGAAATAGATGAAAGAAAATAGAATAAGGTAAAAGATTCGTACCACAAAACTCACTTACAACTCGTTCGAGAATAATCAAACTTGATGTCTTCTTTGAACCGGTTGCTTGTTTGCTTTGTCTTCACTACCTTTGTGTTTCACTAATTTCTCTTTTTTGTACTATTTCGAATTCCTTAGATGTATGAAGAAGGAATTTTGATTTTGCTCTTTTTTGTACTTTCTTTTTTTTATCACAAAAATAAAGTCACAAAAGATAGGGCTTACTTGATTCTTCCAAAAGCTCTAATACCATATGATACGCTCCAACTCTCCAATTGTTGTTATAGAGAGAAGCTTTGATTGTCCCGGCCATGAATGTAAGTAAGCCTTGTAATTCAAATGCTTTGAAGATGAAATGTTGAAGGAAAGTTGATGAATTGTTGGGTGCAGAAGTATGGATGGGTGGTGTTTAAGGAAATTGTGAAAGGGATGACAAGAATGGTGTAGGGTATGTGAAGACTCGGGTAATGAAAGAAAGGATATGGAAAGAAAGGAATGAGATAATTGTTTCAAACAACTAAACCAAGGCTCTAATTACCAATTGATACGAAAGCCAAGATCCAAGAATTACCTCAAAATCTAGGAACCCTCTAGATCACAATTAATCTAGCAAACTCACTAATATGATCCGAGAAAACCCCAAACTCCACGTTCAGCAAACCAATAATAAATCATGATCTTGATGTAGAAAACGAGATAAGATGAATTTGATGGTAGGGTTGTTGGATAGATTTGTCCTTGGCACCCTCCTAATCGCAATTGAATCGGCAAACACCTGAAAACCGCACGAATCTCTCTGATGAATGGATGATGACGAGATAGATGTTGTAGGATATTTTGTCCTCGGCGCCCTCTTAGACGCGATTATCTAAGCAAGTAACCTCAAGCGGCTCTAACCTACCCTCCTAGATGCAATTACCTAGGCAAGCAAGAGTGTGAAGATGATCTCCATTACAAGAACTTGATGAACTTACGTTCAAGAAGACTTCTGATACGAAAAATAACGAGGCAAATCTATCTACCTTGAAAATAAAATGGCCCATGGCCAAAGGTTTTTGCAACTCATAAATTCATGATGTTGTTCTTATTAATGAAGCAAATATGCCTTTTTAAATAGGCTACAAATGAAGAGTTCAACTTAAATTAGGAAAAGTAAAGATAATAATAAAATAAATAAACATATTTTATCTAACCTAAAAAACTAATAAATAAATAAAAAATCTAATCCTAAATCATCTAAATATCTTCATAAAGAATCATAGATTAAATTTAAGTACAAATAATAATAAAATTATTGAAAATTCGTAATAAATAATATTTCCCATGATAAAACCGTATAGAGATTTCTGCTCGAACAGTCTTCATTAAAATGAATATAACTTGAGCTCCTGATGTCGGATTGATGCGTTTCAAGATGAGTTGGAAAGCTAAGAGACAGACGAATTTGTTTGAAGAAGACATGTACTCTCAGAAGTGCCCGGATCCCATCCTAAAATTCGATGCAAGTCGGCTGAAATTTCAGACTTATAAAACAGCTTCAACTCTTTGGCTACAATGCATCATTTTAGCCCCCCATATATGTATCACCTTATCCAAGGCATTTGAAGTCCTTGATCTCACTTGAACGTTCCTTGCCCTCTATTATCTTGCCTCGGTTTGTTTCCACCATGGTTGGCTTGTTTTTGAAGTCTCGGCTGGTTCTCTTATTTGGAGGGGTGTGTTCTTCCGTGCATTGCTCCACTTATGGCCGTTGGCGTTGTTGTGTATTGTAACGGTTCTTCTCTTTTGCTGCCTTTCAACCTTCATTGACATATGTACCATCTCATTAATTTCCACATAATGATGTAATTCTACAACATCAGCAATCTCTCTATTCAACCCGGTGAGAAATCTAGCCATTGTTGCTTCTCTATCTTCATCCACGTTGGCATGTATCATTGCAACCTCAATCTCTTGGTAAATATTCTTCTACGCTTCGGTTGCCTTACTTTAAGGTTTGTAGTTTGTGGAAAAGGTCTCGATGATAATGAGTTGGAATATACCTTCTCCTCATGATGCTTTTTCATATCATGCCATGTAGTAATTGGACTTTCTTCATTTCTCCTCCTAGACAAGGTTAATTGGTCCCACCAAATAAGTGCATAATCAATGAATTCCATGGCTGCTAATCGTACATTTTTCTGTTTAGAGTAGTTGTGGCACTCAAATATATGGCCCACCTTTCTCTCCTAATCTAAATAGGCTTCCAGGTCTGTTGGCCTTGAAATGGTGCTAAGGTAACTCGATTATTGTTGAGGTTGTCATCAACTTGGGCACGCCCTCCTTGATATCTCAGAGCAGTTCTTTTGGATGCTTGCTCGATCACCTCAACGTCTTCATTGTCATCTACAAAATCTTGTGGTTGAGTTTGTCTTCCTCGCACATTGCCTTGTGAACCTTCCAAGCGATCATTCTCTCATGAATGGGCTCAAGTTCTTCTCATAACAACCTTTACATTGTCCGAATCATCGCTTGCATATGGAGATTTGGGGCTTGTTGTCCACCCTCCGGACGTGAATTTCTAGAATTCAGAGACATGTTAGTGAATATAAAAGGAAATAAAATGAAAAAAAAACCTTACCAATTTGCACTCAACAAAAAAACTCACAATTTCACTCCAAGGAAATTTCACTCCACTCAACACTCGTGTTTTCACTCTAGGATATTATTTGGCTTTTATTATCCCCTTTTGATCTCACACTCTCAATTTGCCTTTTTCCACTCCTTTCTCTCTTGTAAAGTTCTTTAAGGAACTTACTCAAGACTTAGGCAAGCTTTGTATCTTGTGCGTCGGCTGAAATGTTAGTTTGAAAAGGAAAAGAAAGAAAATATGGTGTATAGGTAAGTTTAGAATAGAAAAAGAAAAGAAGAAAGGGTTACTTACTTGGCAAGAAACTCACAACCTTTCTTGACCAACAATCAAAGTCTTGAAGAAGATGGCTTCAGGCTTGATGTTGAAGATGATGTTGTTGTGCTTTTCACCCTTGAACTTGTGCTATCAAAACTTTCTTTTTTTGTACTTTTCGAAACTGTTTTCTTTTTCTTTTTTTCACAAATTGAAATGAAAAATGATAGTCACTTATAAATTCTTTTTTTCTCTGCTTGAATCGGGCTTCACTTGATGCACTTGCTTCTTCCACAAATAGCTCTAATTAGCATATGATATACTCCGCCCTTGATGATGTTGGAGACGACCTTTGTTTGTAGGATCTATGAAGGCAAGCAAGTGATTCCTGCAAAGTAAGATAGATGGCTGTAAAGAAAGGTTTTAATGGTACGGTGATGTGCGGAAGTGATGTAGGATGATTTGAAGGAAAATAAAGTTGGAAATGGAAGGAATGTAAAGGTAAGGGATGTTTCAGATATGGTGGTTGATACGAGCATGAGAGGGGTCAAAATAATCATCTTGGAAAATAAGTTGAAACTGCTTTGCAAGTCAGAAATATCAGTCAACTTGCGAAGCTTTTTTGGATGGGATCCAGGCATTTATGGGTCAACATGTCTTCTTAAAACTTGTCCGACTGCAAATTAGCTTTCCAACGCATCTTGAAACGCCTCAATCGGACATCCGGATCTCAAGATACGTCTATTTTAGAGAAGACAGCGCATGCAGAAATTCCTATACGGGATTAATACGGGATTTTTGGATAATTACGAATTTTCAAGATTTTATTTGATTATTTGTAATTTAAATCAACATAGGATTCTGCAATATCTATTAGGATCAGATTTGTTTAAATAAGATTTTATTTTTAGCATTTATGTATTATTAGAAGTTACTTATCTAATTAGGAGATTAGATTTTAACATTTATTTATTGTATTTAATTCCTAAGTTTAGTAGGATTAAAACTTCTCCATGGCCTATATAAAGGAGGCTTCACCCATATTGTAATTCAGATTTCATTGATTAGTAAAAAGTTCTCTTTGGAGATTTTAGTATTCTTTGAGTTTGCAAGTGTTCGGTAAACTTGTCTAGAAGCCATCTTCAACATAAGATCATCGAGTTCTTGTGAGGGAGATCATCTTCACACTCTTGCTTGCCTAGGTAATTGCATCTAGGAGGGTGGGTTAGAGCTGCTTGAGGTTGCTTGCTTAGATAATTGCGTCTAAGAGGGTGCCGAGGACAAAACAACAACTATCAATTCATCACGCCATCTCCACATATTCAAGATTCCTCCATTGACGCCACCACCATAAGCAAATCTGAATTTTTAGATTTGTTCTTTATTTTGGTTTGTTTTGTTTTTCTCTTTATTCGAATTTGCGCTACTCTATCAGTGGTGTTTAGGGATAGAAAAGGTGAAGATAGTATCTTAAAGAATCAAGGAAGAAACTAGGCAATAGAGAGCCTAACCCCGAACCTTATAGATGTCTTTAACAGATGGTAGAAAAGGACTTGGACCTGTTGGTTATAAAGAACCAAGAACCCGAAGTATCAAGGTGGATAGGAGGTTTGACGCCACAAGTACAAAGTACTTGATAAGTCGATAAATTTCAATTAAGAACTAGAAGACAGAAATTCTCACAAAAAGAAGTTTTATAATATGAATGAGATGTTTTCAAAATGAAAATACAACTTATATTTATAGTGGATGAAAAGGCATGGCTAAAAAGATCCTTAACTATTCGGCTAGTGATGGTGTCTCCCTCTAAGGAAGCTTTAACCATTCGGCCAAGTTGGTGTCTCCCTCAAAAGGAATTTTGGCGCAAAAATTCAATTTTCCCTCCATGTAGTTTGCCGCCCATTCAAGTTCCCTTAGGAGGGGACATGACCCTTGAGGTGGTTAGTTGGCATGTGTAGGTGGAGCTGAAGTGAGCTAGTTGAGCTTGGTGTGAGCTGGATTGAGCTGAGCTACTTAGCTAAATGAGCTAGCTTAATCTTTGAGATGTTTTGAGCTTTCTTCAGCTGCCCTTATCTAGGTGAGCTAGTCCTTTAAGGTTGTGAGCTACCTTAAAATGCTCTCCCTTGTCTTTGAGCTGATCCGAGCACTCCTTGTGGCTTTGAGCTAATTCGAACTCCTAGTGAAGTCCTTGAGATGTTCCTAGCTGCCCTTTAAACTCCTTGAGCTAATTCAAGCTCCTTGTGAGGTCTTTGAGCTATCTCGAGCTTATGCCTTCATCCATAGTACCTAAAAGAACATTAAACAATGTGTGAGCTGAAATAAAGCTATAATAAGATGCATGCTTAAGTATATAGATGCAATACAATGCAAACATACTTAAATAAGTAGAAACTAAGTAAAGATGTGGATTAAGATATTGTTTAGGAAAACTTAGGTAATATAAGGACCTATGTGCATAAGCACAACCTTTAATATAATATGCATAATATAAACTATGTAAATGTCATTATAAGGTATGCAACCAAAATAAATTAAGTGTACCATGAATAAGATATATTAGTAAAAGATGTGTAAGGGTTTTAAAAGCTCCCTCTTCTTTCATCCCTCAGATTAGAGATGAAAGGATATTGATGATAAATGCCAAGGCTGGATTGTATCATGCTTAGTGTTTTCGGGTACCATGACATCTTTCCATACATTATACCCTACACTTTGCACATTAAGTAGTGTTTTCATGCATGCATATTAAGTATAACCACATCTTTACTTTAAGCTCAATATTACTTTATAATATATGTATTCATTATTTGTTTTTCTTAGGACTTATCAACCACATACAAAGGGGAGGATTGAAGGGCAGCTCACCTAAAGCTCATCATGTACCACAAGGCAATTCCAAGGACAAGATGGACTTACTTTTCCACTTGGCCCAATAACCCGAGCCAAGTCTAAACTAATCAAGGGCAAGCTGAATTCGACCGTCCAAGTATTCATGAGCAAAGGATTACAAGCTGCCATGAAGAAAGAAGAATTTCTTGAAGGAAGTCCACACTTAACATCCTTCAAGAATAATTGGGTCACAAAAACTCAACTTGCTGCACCTTTGGAGATGGATATCCATGAGCCTTTAGATGTCCATTAATTAGCCCTTTTATTGTAATTAGACCCAATACTTGTTACTATAAAAGATTGGGTCAGATTTTTATTTTTAGCCCAAATTAGGATTTACAAGTGTTTTTAGGCCTAGTTAGCTTTTAAAACAGCCCACAAATGCCTCCTTGCCTAATAACCAATTTCTTATCATCTAAACCAGCCCAAATACCCTTAAATTCGTCCAAATAAAGGCCCTATCAACATTGACTTGCTGCCCAATCAAAACAGCTCTTATCAGCCCATTACTTGATGCCCAAGCAAACCAGCCTTCATCAAGTTTACTTGCTGCCCAAGCAACCAGCCCTTATTAGCTTATCACTTGCCTTATCACCCTATCCCTTGCCACAAAAGCATAAGGAATTTAAAGGCTGTTATTTTATTATTATTTTTAATTAGATTAGGTTTTCCTTGTTTTAGTAGAAGTTAAATTACTTTGTCTATCCTTCACCTATAAAAGGATGAAGCATCCATCATTGTAAGACAGATTTTCTTTGATTTATGAAATATTTAGTGAGTTTGTTTTTGCAAGTGCTGATTACTTGTGCCTTCGAAGTCTTCTTCAACATAAGTTCGACGAGTTCTTGTGAGGGAGATCATCTTCACACTCTTGCTTGCCTAGATAATCGGGTCTAGGAGGTGGGTTTAGAGCCGCTTGAGGTTGCTTGCTTAGATAATTGAGTCTAAGAGGGTGCCGAGGACAAAATAACATCAACAATTCGCAAGCCATCTTCATCTTCAACCTTCACACCATCTTCCATAATTTCATAAATAAAGCTGGAATTTTCAGAATTGTTTTACTTATCTCTTTCTCTTTCTCTATCTCTTTTAATCTTTTTTTTATATTCTTATTTCTTATCATATAATCCTTCATCTTGTCTTTCTTTCTTTGAATTTCCAGCCTTGAATCTGAAAATTTCAAGAAAATCCCTTCTCTTTTCTCTTGAATTTTCAGATCTGCCCAAACTTCCTTGATTGAGTCTAGAGCTCCTAGTTCTTGCAACAACTTGATTGAAGGCTTCCAAATCCAAGATTGCACTACTCTATCATTTGGTATCAGATTTGGGACGATTCTTGGCAAGAATTTTGGCGCTTTTGGGAAAAAAAAACTCGAAAATTAGGGAAAATTCGTCAAAACCAAACGAGTGGATTTGGAGCTGAAAATTTCCAGATCAGATCTACACCATTGGTGGAGTCACCACACAAAATTTCAGAATTTTTGGACTTCGGGAACACCTCGAACCAAGTGGATAAATTTTCAGCCAAATTAGGGTTTCCCCCTACTTTAACCCTATTTTCATTATTTTTTTTTCTTCAATTTTCGTTATTTTCAGTTTATTTACCTCGTAAAAAGAAAAAAAAAAAAAATTAAAAAAAAAAGAAAAGAAAGAAAAGTGAAGAAAAGTGAGGAAGCTCATACCTAGCCACCAACCACCATCAAGAATCATCAAGATCACCATCATTAACCGCCACAAGCATCACATTGAAGTGGATTCAACAATGGATTTCTTCCTTCAAGTTGTTTCGGGGTTATCATCTTTCTCTACAAATTTTTTTCTACTCTTAGTTTCTTAAGTTCCTTTGTTTTGCTTTTTCTTTCTTCTATTACGCAATTTAACACCTTCTCTTTTATGGTGTTAGTAGGACTAAAAGTTGCATTCCAATCCTTTCATTGGAATCCTAGTACAATTAGGACTCATTGTTAGGATTAAACTCATTGTAACTTGTTGACTTGTGGCAGGAAGGTCTTTAAAGAGCACAAGATCAGTTTACTTGCCTCGCTAAATATTTATTCCTTGGAGTGTTTAGTGAGATTTCTAATTTTTTTTTGCTTTTCACCTTTTTAAATCTAAGTGTTTCAGGATGTCAGAAACGAGTAACGACGAAGAACCACATGAAGTGACTCTTCAAGAAGTTTCGGATACTCTCAATAAACTTGAAGGGACTGTAACCTCTTTTGGCAGCCAAGCTTGAGCACACCGATACAGTCGTAACCGCAATCACTCAAACCATTGGGAGATTAGAAACCACTGCAATTGCAAGCGATACTGAAGAGCCTAGGCGTCCAAATCTTGTTCCCATTCAGAATAGATGCCAAAACCCCCTGCATGGGCACAATCCTCGCATAGAGCCGAGACGAGCAACAAACACCTTAGCCAAACCAAAAATCACTGTACCACTTTTTGAAGGAAGCTATGACCCTAATGCTTATTGTGACTGGGAAAATCGAGTTGATCTTCTATTCGAGTATTATCAATGCCCCGAAGAGGATCAAGTTCCACTGTTGACTCTCGAATTCACTGAATACACATCCATTTGGTGGTCCCAATTGGTTCGCAATCGGCGTCTCAATGGAGAAGCCAAGATAACCTCATGGGGAGAACTTAAATAAGTCATGCGAGAACGATTCGTTCCCCCATTATATATTGGTGAGAGATCAAACAAAAGTTACAAATAATCAGACAAGGCTACAGGACTGTTGATGAGTATCTCAAAGAGATGGAATCATTGATGCAAAGAGCCGATATCCAAGAGGATGAAGAGGATACAATGACTAGGTTTGTTGTCGGACTCAGTGACAACATTCTTGAGGTACTTGAACTCAAAACCTACTACACCCTTCAAGAGGCATTCCAATTCGCCATGACAATTGGAAAGCGCATCAAAGATCGACAACGATATCGACAAAAGAATTACCACTATGAAAAAGGTTGCCTTTATCTCATTCTAATTCTTCTAAACCTTTGCTCGACTCAAGTAGACCAAAGCAGAAAATTGAAACATCCAAGTCACTGGACAAAACCAAGACAAAAACCCCCATGTTGGCGGAAAACACACAAACACTCAAACAAACTCGAGAGATTGTATGCTTCAAGTGCAACGGTCATGGACACTATAAAAGAGACTACCCGAATACAAGACTCTTTCTTATTCTAGAAGACGGGAGCTACTCATCCAAGTCGGAGGAGGAATTATCCGACAATGAATTCATCGTCGGTGGTTACTCTGATGAACCTGATCCTAAAAGCTTGGTGATTCAACATTCACTTAATATCCAAGCAATCGACGATATGGAGATGCAAAGAACAAATATTTTCCACACAAGATGTTTGATCAGAGGTAAACTATATTCTATCATCATTGATAGCGGGAGTTGTGCGAATGTGGTGAGCAGCTATCTCACTTACTTTTACTTTTACTATGGGTAAATATTGTGATGACGTTTGGTGTGATGTTATCCCTATGCAAGTATCTCACTTACTTTTAAGACGACCGTGGCAGTATGACCATGATGTGACTCACCGTGGTAAGTTAAATAAGTAGTCCTTTGTATACCATGGCAAAAAGTATACCTTGGCTCCACTCGATCCAAAAGAGGTGTACAAAGATTAGATGTGAATGAAGAAGTTTTGTGAGGAGATGGGAATAAAAAAAGATGAAAAAGAAAAAAAGAATGAAAAACAAAAGGCAAATACAAAAGAGGCCAGTAGTGATAAAAGCCAAATAAGTATAGGCCCAGGGATAGTGAGTGATCCTAAATGTGAGAAAAAAAGAGTGTCTCAAAATATTTATGCGAGAGAAAAAGAAGTGAGGCAAGCCCCCTTCCTTACACAGCCTTGCATCCTCATCCGCTTTAGGAAACAATTTTTTTTCTATCACTAACAATAACAAAAGTTTGCCTAGTGTGTTTGTTTCTCTTTTGCAGGACTTCAATGATGTTTTAGGTGATCCACCTTGATACATGCATGAGCGGCGTCAAATTACTAATATTGGACAAGAAGCTGAATTTGTTTGATGCAAACAATAAAAGCCAAAACAGTGCACGCATAAGAGGTAAAAAACGATGCATCTTGGACAAGAAATTGAATCTGTTTGTAAAATCTGGAAAGTCAGCCAACTTGCGACGAGTTTTTGGATGGGATCCGGGCATTTCCGAGTCAAGTTGTCTTCTAACAAATTGTCCGACATTCAGTTACCTTTCCAACGCATCTTGAAACACATCAATCAGACATTAGGAACTCAAGATACGTCCAATTTACTGAAGACTGCGCATGCAGAAAACTGGATACAGGATTATTACGGGATTTTGAAAAATTCAGCCCAAAAGCTACATATAAGGCTTTGGACGAATTAAACTTAGCCCAATATATTTATTATCATTTAAATTGATGTTTTTAGGGTTTTATATACTTTAGGAACCAGCCACCTAGCCCTTATCAGCTTATCACTTCTTATCATCCTATTCCTTGCCACACAAGCACAAGGAGTTTAAAGGCTGTTATTTTTTTATTATTTTTAATTAGATTAGGTTTTCCTTGTTTTAGTAGAAGTTAAATTACTTTGTCTATATCCTTCACCTATAAAAGGATGAAGCCTCCATCATTGTAAGATAAGATTTTCTTTGATTTATGAAATATTTAGTGAGTTTGTTTTTGCAAGTGCTGATTACTTGTGCCTTCGAAGTCTTCTTCAACATAAGTTCGACGAGTTCTTGTGAGGGAGAACATCTTCACACTCTTTCTTGCCTAGATAATCACGTCTAGGAGGGTGGGTTAGAGCCGCTTGAGGTTGCTTGCTTAGATAATTGAGTCTAAGAGGGTGCCGAGGACAAAACAACATCAACAATTCACAAGCCATCTTCATCTTCAACCTTCACACCATCTTCCATAATTCCATAAAAAAAGCTGGAATTTTCAGATTTGTTTTACCTATCTTCTTCTTAATCTTTTCTCATCTTTTTACTTATATTTCTTATCATCTAATCCTTCATCTCGTCTTTCTTTCTTTAAATTTCTAGTCTTGAATCTGAAAAATTCAAGAAAATCCCTTCTCTTTTCTCTTGAATTTTCAGATCTGCCCAAACTTCCTTGATTGAGTCTAGAGCTCCTAGTTCTTGCAACAACTTGATTGAAGGCTTCCAAATCCAAGATTGCGCTACTCTATCACACCTGACGGTTTACCACCCTTAAGAGGAATTGAACATCAAATTGACCTAATTCTAGGTTCTTCTATTCCAAATAGACCAGCATATGGATGTAATCCCGACGAAACCAAGGAGTTAGAAAAGCAAGTGGAAGAACTACTCAACCAAGGCTACATTGTGAGAGTTTAAGCCCTTGTGCCGTTCCAGTACTTTTGGTGCCAAAGAAAGATGGTTCATATAGAATGTGTGTCGATTGTCGACCTATCAACCGAATAACAATCAAGTATAGGCATCCTATTCCACGATTAGATGACATGCTTGATGAACTCTACGGCGCATGCATCTTCACCAAGATTGATTTGAAGAGTGGTTATCATCAAATTCGAATGAAAGAAGGAGATAAATGGAAAACCACTTTCAAGACCAAGTTCGGTTTATATGAATGGACAGTTATGCCATTTGGTTTGACCAATGCCCCTAGCACATTCATGAGATTGATGAACCATGTCCTTCGAGAGTTTAGAGGTAAGTTTGTTGTTGTTTATTTCGATGATATTCTTATCTACTCTTCTTCTTTTGATTTACATATCTTTCATGTGACATCGATCTTCGAAGTTCTCCGAAGAGAACAATTATATGCTAACATGGAAAAGTGCGTGTTTTGTAGTGAAAGTCTTAGTTTTCTAGGCTTTATAGTAAGTGCACAGGGTATCCATGTTGACAATGAAAAAGTCAAAGCAATTCAAGAATGGCCCACGCCATCATCCATAACCGAGGTGAGGCACAGAACAAGCCTTCCAAACACTAAAAGGTAAACTCTGTACTGTCCCAATTCTTTGTCTTCCCAATTTTTCTAAAACTTTTGAGTTAGAATGTGATGCCTTCAGTATAGGCATAGGCGCAGTTCTTTTCTGAGAAAAGCAATCAATCTTACTTTAGCGAGAAGTTAAAAGGAGCACATTTGAACTACTCAACTTATGATAAATAGCTCTTTGCATTAGTTCGTGCACTTGAAGTTTGGCAACACTACCTTCTTCCAAAGGAGTTCATCATACACACCGACCACGAATCATTAAAGTGGCTAAATGGCCAAGGTAATTTGAGCAAGAGACATGCTCGGTGTGTGGAGTTTATTGAAACATTCCCTTATGTGATCAAGTACAAAAAGGTAAGGATAATGTAGTAGCAGATGCATTATCTAGAAGGTATACCCTAATTACTCAAATGCATGCTACTATACTGGGATTCAAACATATAAAGCAATTGTATCCTAATGATCCAGATTTCAAGGAAATTTATACTCATTGTTTAAAAGGTGCTTTTAACTAGTTTTATCTTGTAGATGGGTTTCTTTTCTGAATAAACATGTTGTGTATACCACAAGGCTTCATTAGAGAATTGCTAGTCCATGAATCACACTCCGGAGGCTTAATGGGGCACTTTGGCATCTCCAAAATGTTAGACATGGTAATGGAGCATTTTTGGCCACATATGAGGAAAACCGTGGAAAAGGTATGCGCATCTTGCATCGTATGTAAACAAGCAAAACCCAAGGTAAGTCCTAACGGTTTATATACACCCCTTCCTATCCCTTCTTTCCCTTGGATCAATTTATCTATGGACTTTATTCTTGGATTACCTCGTACCAAAAAGGGTCGAGATAGTATTTTTGTTGTGGTCGACAGGTTTTCAAAGATGGCTCACTTCATACCATGCCATAAAACGGATGATGCAACACATGTAGCCGATCTCTTCTTTAGAGAAGTAGTATGACTTCATGGAATTCCACGCACCATCGGTTTTGATAGAGATGTAAAGTTCATAAGCCATTTTTGTAAGGTTTTGTGGGGAAAGATAGGTACCAAACTTCTTTATTCTACTACTTGTCACCCATAGACGGATGGACAAACTGAGGTAATAAATCGGATCTTAGGTGCATTACTCAGAACCGTTGTCGGTAAGAACACAAAAACTTGGGAAGAATATCTACCTTTTGTAGAGTTTGCCTACAACCGTTCTATTCATTCATCCACCGGTTATTCTCCATTTGAAGTAGTTTATGGTTTTAACCCCTTAACTACATTAGACTTTGTTCCTTTACATATTGATAACATTAGCAGCTTAGTAGATGGCGAAAAGAAAGCGGAGTTAGTTAAATCCATTCACACTAAGGCAAAGCAAAGAATGGAGAAAACATATGAAAACGTTGCTGCCAAAGTCAACAAAGGTCGACGCCATGTTGTCTTTGAACCAGGAGATTGGGTTTGGTTGCACATGCGTAAAGAAAGGTTTCTGAACCATAGGAAATCCAAATTGGATCCACGAGGAGATGGACCATTCCATGTCCTTGAAAAGATCAACAACAATGCATACCGAATTGATCTACCAAGTGAGTATAATGTGAGTACAACTTTTAATATTTCTGATCTTTCTCCCTTTGATGTTTTAGATTCACGGACGAATCCTTTTGAGGAGGGAGGGGATGATACATGTACCACAAGGCAATTCCAAGGACAAGATGGACTTACTTTTCCACTTGGCCCAATAACCCAAGCCAAGTCTAAACTAATTAAGGACAAGCTAAATTCGACCGTCCAAGTATTCATGAGCAAAGGATTATAAGCTGCCATGAAGAAAGAAGAATTTCTTGAAGGAAGACCACACTTAACATCCTTCAAGAATAATTGGGTCACAAAAACTAAACTTGCTGCACCTTTGGAGATGGATATCCATGAGCCTTTAGATGTCCATTAATTAGCCCTTTTATTGTAATTAGACCCAATACTTGTTACTATAAAAGATTGGGTCAGATTTTTATTTTTAGCCCAAATTAGGATTTACAAGTGTTTTTAGGCCTAGTTAGCTTTTAAAACAGCCCACAAATGCCTCCTTGCCTAAGAACCAATTTCTTATAATCTAAACCAGCCCAAATACCCTTAAATTCGTCCAAATAAAGGCCCTATCAACATTTACTTTCTGCCCAATCAAAACAGCTCTTATCAGCCCATTACTTGATGCCCAAGCAAACCAGCCTTCATCAAGTTTACTTGCTGCCCAAGCAACCAGCCCTTATCAGCTTATTACACTTGCCTTATCACCCTATCCCTTGCCACACAAGCACAAGGAATTTAAAGGCTGTTATTTTATTATTATTTTTAATTAGATTAGGTTTTCCTTGTTTTAGTAGAAGTTAAATTACTTTGTCTATCCTTCACCTATAAAAGGATGAAGCCTCCATCATTGTAAGACAGATTTTCTTTGATTTATGAAATATTTAGTGAGTTTTTTTGCAAGTGCTGATTACTTGTGCCTTCGAAGTCTTCTTCAACATAAGTTCGACGAGTTCTTGTGAGGGAGATCATCTTCACACTCTTGCTTGCCTAGATAATCGGGTCTAGGAGGTGGGTTTAGAGCCGCTTGAGGTTGCTTGCTTAGATAATTGAGTCTAAGAGGGTGCGAGGACAAAATAACATCAACAATTCCAAAGCCATCTTCATCTTCAACCTTCACACCATCTTCCATAATTTCATAAATAAAGCTGGAATTTTCAGAATTGTTTTACTTATCTCTTTCTCTTTCTCTATCTCTTTTAATCTTTTTTTTATATTCTTATTTCTTATCATATAATCCTTCATCTTGTCTTTCTTTCTTTGAATTTCCAGCCTTGAATCTGAAAATTTCAAGAAAATCCCTTCTCTTTTCTCTTGAATTTTCAGATCTGCCCAAACTTCCTTGATTGAGTCTAGAGCTCCTAGTTCTTGCAACAACTTGATTGAAGGCTTCCAAATCCAAGATTGCACTACTCTATCATTTGGTATCAGATTTGGGACGATTCTTGGCAAGAATTTTGGCGCTTTTGGGAAAAAAAACTCGAAAATTAGGGAAAATTCGTCAAAACCAAACGAGTGGATTTGGAGCTGAAAATTTCCAGATCAGATCTACACCATTGGTGGAGTCACCACACAAAATTTCAGAATTTTTGGACTTCGGGAACACCTCGAACCAAGTGGATAAATTTTCAGCCAAATTAGGGTTTCCCCCTACTTTAACCCTATTTTCATTATTTTTTTTTCTTCAATTTTCGTTATTTTCAGTTTATTTACCTCGTAAAAAGAAAAAAAAGAGAAAAAAAAATTAAAAAAAAAAGAAAAGAAAGAAAAGTGAAGAAAAGTGAGGAAGCTCATACCTAGCCACCAACCACCATCAAGAATCATCAAGATCACCATCATTAACCGCCACAAGCATCACATTGAAGTGGATTCAACAATGGATTTCTTCCTTCAAGTTGTTTCGGGGTTATCATCTTTCTCTACAAATTTTTTTCTACTCTTAGTTTCTTAAGTTCCTTTGTTTTGCTTTTTCTTTCTTCTATTACGCAATTTAACACCTTCTCTTTTATGGTGTTAGTAGGACTAAAAGTTGCATTCCAATCCTTTCATTGGAATCCTAGTACAATTAGGACTCATTGTTAGGATTAAACTCATTGTAACTTGTTGACTTGTGGCAGGAAGGTCTTTAAAGAGCACAAGATCAGTTTACTTGCCTCGCTAAATATTTATTCCTTGGAGTGTTTAGTGAGATTTCTAATTTTTTTTTGCTTTTCACCTTTTTAAATCTAAGTGTTTCAGGATGTCAGAAACGAGTAACGACGAAGAACCACATGAAGTGACTCTTCAAGAAGTTTCGGATACTCTCAATAAACTTGAAGGGACTGTAACCTCTTTTGGCAGCCAAGCTTGAGCACACCGATACAGTCGTAACCGCAATCACTCAAACCATTGGGAGATTAGAAACCACTGCAATTGCAAGCGATACTGAAGAGCCTAGGCGTCCAAATCTTGTTCCCATTCAGAATAGATGCCAAAACCCCCTGCATGGGCACAATCCTCGCATAGAGCCGAGACGAGCAACAAACACCTTAGCCAAACCAAAATCACTGTACCACTTTTTGAAGGAAGCTATGACCCTAATGCTTATTGTGACTGGGAAAATCGAGAGTTGATCTTCTATTCGAGTATTATCAATGCCCAAGAGGATCAAGTTCCACTGTTGACTCTCGAATTCACATGAATACACATCCATTTGGTGGTCCCAATTGGTTCGCAATCGGCGTCTCAATGGAGAAGCCAAGATAACCTCATGGGGAGAACTTAAATAAGTCATGCGAGAACGATTCGTTCCCCCATTATATATTGGTGAGAGATCAAACAAAAGTTACAAATAATCAGACAAGGCTACAGGACTGTTGATGAGTATCTCAAAGAGATGGAATCATTGATGCAAAGAGCCGATATCCAAGAGGATGAAGAGGATACAATGACTAGGTTTGTTGTCGGACTCAGTGACAACATTCTTGAGGTACTTGAACTCAAAACCTACTACACCCTTCAAGAGGCATTCCAATTCGCCATGACAATTGGAAAGCGCATCAAAGATCGACAACGATATCGACAAAAGAATTACCACTATGAAAAAGGTTGCCTTTATCTCATTCTAATTCTTCTAAACCTTTGCTCGACTCAAGTAGACCAAAGCAGAAAATTGAAACATCCAAGTCACTGGACAAAACCAAGACAAAAACCCCCATGTTGGCGGAAAACACACAAACACTCAAACAAACTCGAGAGATTGTATGCTTCAAGTGCAACGGTCATGGACACTATAAAAGAGACTACCCGAATACAAGACTCTTTCTTATTCTAGAAGACGGGAGCTACTCATCCAAGTCGGAGGAGGAATTATCCGACAATGAATTCATCGTCGGTGGTTACTCCTGATGAACCTGATCCTAAAAGCTTGGTGATTCAACATTCACTTAATATCCAAGCAATCGACGATATGGAGATGCAAAGAACAAATATTTTCCACACAAGATGTTTGATCAGAGGTAAACTATATTCTATCATCATTGATAGCGGGAGTTGTGCGAATGTGGTGAGCAGCTATCTCACTTACTTTTACTTTTACTATGGGTAAATATTGTGATGACGTTTGGTGTGATGTTATCCCTATGCAAGTATCTCACTTACTTTTAAGACGACCGTGGCAGTATGACCATGATGTGACTCACCGTGGTAAGTTAAATAAGTAGTCCTTTGTATACCATGGCAAAAAGTATACCTTGGCTCCACTCGATCCAAAAGAGGTGTACAAAGATTAGATGTGAATGAAGAAGTTTTGTGAGGAGATGGGAATAAAAAAAGATGAAAAAGAAAAAGAATGAAAAACAAAAGGCAAATACAAAAGAGGCCAGTAGTGATAAAAGCCAAATAAGTATAGGCCCAGGGATAGTGAGTGATCCTAAATGTGAGAAAAAAGAGTGTCTCAAAATATTTATGCGAGAGAAAAGAAGTGAGGCAAGCCCCTTCCTTACACAGCCTTGCATCCTCATCCGCTTTAGGAAACAATTTTTTTCTATCACTAACAATAACAAAAGTTTGCCTAGTGTGTTTGTTTCTCTTTTGCAGGACTTCAATGATGTTTTAGGTGATCCACCTTGATACATGCATGAGCGGCGTCAAATTACTAATATTGGACAAGAAGCTGAATTTGTTTGATGCAAACAATAAAAGCCAAAACAGTGCACGATAAGAGGTAAAAACGATGCATCTTGGACAAGAAATTGAATCTGTTTGTAAAATCTGGAAAGTCAGCCAACTTGCGACGAGTTTTTGGATGGGATCCGGGCATTTCCGAGTCAAGTTGTCTTCTAACAAATTGTCCGACATTCAGTTACCTTTCCAACGCATCTTGAAACACATCAATCAGACATTAGGAACTCAAGATACGTCCAATTTACTGAAGACTGCGCATGCAGAAAACTGGATACAGGATTATTACGGGATTTTGAAAAATTCAGCCCAAAAGCTACATATAAGGCTTTGGACGAATTAAACTTAGCCCAATATATTTATTATCATTTAAATTGATGTTTTTAGGGTTTTATATACTTTAGGAACCAGCCACCTAGCCCTTATCAGCTTATCACTTCTTATCATCCTATTCCTTGCCACACAAGCACAAGGAGTTTAAAGGCTGTTATTTTTTTATTATTTTTAATTAGATTAGGTTTTCCTTGTTTTAGTAGAAGTTAAATTACTTTGTCTATATCCTTCACCTATAAAAGGATGAAGCCTCCATCATTGTAAGATAAGATTTTCTTTGATTTATGAAATATTTAGTGAGTTTGTTTTTGCAAGTGCTGATTACTTGTGCCTTCGAAGTCTTCTTCAACATAAGTTCGACGAGTTCTTGTGAGGGAGAACATCTTCACACTCTTTCTTGCCTAGATAATCACGTCTAGGAGGGTGGGTTAGAGCCGCTTGAGGTTGCTTGCTTAGATAATTGAGTCTAAGAGGGTGCCGAGGACAAAACAACATCAACAATTCACAAGCCATCTTCATCTTCAACCTTCACACCATCTTCCATAATTCCATAAAAAAAGCTGGAATTTTCAGATTTGTTTTACCTATCTTCTTCTTAATCTTTTCTCATCTTTTTACTTATATTTCTTATCATCTAATCCTTCATCTCGTCTTTCTTTCTTTAAATTTCTAGTCTTGAATCTGAAAAATTCAAGAAAATCCCTTCTCTTTTCTCTTGAATTTTCAGATCTGCCCAAACTTCCTTGATTGAGTCTAGAGCTCCTAGTTCTTGCAACAACTTGATTGAAGGCTTCCAAATCCAAGATTGCGCTACTCTATCACACCTGACGGTTTACCACCCTTAAGAGGAATTGAACATCAAATTGACCTAATTCTAGGTTCTTCTATTCCAAATAGACCAGCATATGGATGTAATCCCGACGTGAAACCAAGGAGTTAGAAAAGCAAGTGGAAGAACTACTCAACCAAGGCTACATTGTGAGAGTTTAAGCCCTTGTGCCGTTCCAGTACTTTTGGTGCCAAAGAAAGATGGTTCATATAGAATGTGTGTCGATTGTCGACCTATCAACCGAATAACAATCAAGTATAGGCATCCTATTCCACGATTAGATGACATGCTTGATGAACTCTACGGCGCATGCATCTTCACCAAGATTGATTTGAAGAGTGGTTATCATCAAATTCGAATGAAAGAAGGAGATAAATGGAAAACCACTTTCAAGACCAAGTTCGGTTTATATGAATGGACAGTTATGCCATTTGGTTTGACCAATGCCCCTAGCACATTCATGAGATTGATGAACCATGTCCTTCGAGAGTTTAGAGGTAAGTTTGTTGTTGTTTATTTCGATGATATTCTTATCTACTCTTCTTCTTTTGATTTACATATCTTTCATGTGACATCGATCTTCGAAGTTCTCCGAAGAGAACAATTATATGCTAACATGGAAAAGTGCGTGTTTTGTAGTGAAAGTCTTAGTTTTCTAGGCTTTATAGTAAGTGCACAGGGTATCCATGTTGACAATGAAAAAGTCAAAGCAATTCAAGAATGGCCCACGCCATCATCCATAACCGAGGTGAGGCACAGAACAAGCCTTCCAAACACTAAAAGGTAAACTCTGTACTGTCCCAATTCTTTGTCTTCCCAATTTTTCTAAAACTTTTGAGTTAGAATGTGATGCCTTCAGTATAGGCATAGGCGCAGTTCTTTTACAGAAAAGCAATCAATCGCTTACTTTAGCGAGAAGTTAAAAGGAGCACATTTGAACTACTCAACTTATGATAAATAGCTCTTTGCATTAGTTCGTGCACTTGAAGTTTGGCAACACTACCTTCTTCCAAAGGAGTTCATCATACACACCGACCACGAATCATTAAAGTGGCTAAATGGCCAAGGTAATTTGAGCAAGAGACATGCTCGGTGTGTGGAGTTTATTGAAACATTCCCTTATGTGATCAAGTACAAAAAGGTAAGGATAATGTAGTAGCAGATGCATTATCTAGAAGGTATACCCTAATTACTCAAATGCATGCTACTATACTGGGATTCAAACATATAAAGCAATTGTATCCTAATGATCCAGATTTCAAGGAAATTTATACTCATTGTTTAAAAGGTGCTTTTAACTAGTTTTATCTTGTAGATGGGTTTCTTTTCTGAATAAACATGTTGTGTATACCACAAGGCTTCATTAGAGAATTGCTAGTCCATGAATCACACTCCGGAGGCTTAATGGGGCACTTTGGCATCTCCAAAATGTTAGACATGGTAATGGAGCATTTTTTTGGCCACATATGAGGAAAACCGTGGAAAAGGTATGCGCATCTTGCATCGTATGTAAACAAGCAAAACCCAAGGTAAGTCCTAACGGTTTATATACACCCCTTCCTATCCCTTCTTTCCCTTGGATCAATTTATCTATGGACTTTATTCTTGGATTACCTCGTACCAAAAAGGGTCGAGATAGTATTTTTGTTGTGGTCGACAGGTTTTCAAAGATGGCTCACTTCATACCATGCCATAAAACGGATGATGCAACACATGTAGCCGATCTCTTCTTTAGAGAAGTAGTATGACTTCATGGAATTCCACGCACCATCGGTTTTGATAGAGATGTAAAGTTCATAAGCCATTTTTGTAAGGTTTTGTGGGGAAAGATAGGTACCAAACTTCTTTATTCTACTACTTGTCACCCATAGACGGATGGACAAACTGAGGTAATAAATCGGATCTTAGGTGCATTACTCAGAACCGTTGTCGGTAAGAACACAAAAACTTGGGAAGAATATCTACCTTTTGTAGAGTTTGCCTACAACCGTTCTATTCATTCATCCACCAGTTATTCTCCATTTGAAGTAGTTTATGGTTTTAACCCCTTAACTACATTAGACTTTGTTCCTTTACATATTGATAACATTAGCAGCTTAGTAGATGGCGTAAAAGAAAGCGGAGTTAGTTAAATCCATTCACACTAAGGCAAAGCAAAGAATGGAGAAAACATATGAAAGCGTTGCTGCCAAAGTCAACAAAGGTCGACGCCATGTTGTCTTTGAACCAGGAGATTGGGTTTGGTTGCACATGCGTAAAGAAAGGTTTCTGAACCATAGGAAATCCAAATTGGATCCACGAGGAGATGGACCATTCCATGTCCTTGAAAAGATCAACAACAATGCATACCGAATTGATCTACCAAGTGAGTATAATGTGAGTACAACTTTTAATATTTCTGATCTTTCTCCCTTTGATGTTTTAGATTCACGGACGAATCCTTTTGAGGAGGGAGGGGATGATACATGTACCACAAGGCAATTCCAAGGACAAGATGGACTTACTTTTCCACTTGGCCCAATAACCCAAGCCAAGTCTAAACTAATTAAGGACAAGCTAAATTCGACCGTCCAAGTATTCGTGAGCAAAGGATTATAAGCTGCCATGAAGAAAGAAGAATTTCTTGAAGGAAGACCACACTTAACATCCTTCAAGAATAATTGGGTCACAAAAACTAAACTTGCTGCACCTTTGGAGATGGATATCCATGAGCCTTTAGATGTCCATTAATTAGCCCTTTTTATTGTAATTAGACCCAATACTTGTTACTATAAAAGATTGGGTCAGATTTTTATTTTTAGCCCAAATTAGGATTTACAAGTGTTTTTAGGCCTAGTTAGCTTTTAAAACAGCCCACACATGCCTCCTTGCCCAAGAACCAATTTCTTATAATCTAAACCAGCCCAAATACCCTTAAATTCGTCCAAATAAAGGCTCTATCAACTTTTACTTTCTGCCCAATCAAAATAGCTCTTATCAGCCCATTACTTGATGCCCAAGCAAACCAGCCTTCATCAAGTTTAGTTGCTGCCCAAGCAACCAGCCCTTATCAGCTTATCACTTGCCTTATGACCCTATCCCTTGCCACACAAGCACAAGGAATTTAAAGGCTGTTATTTTATTATTTTTAATTAGATTAGGTTTTCCTTGTTTTAGTAGAAGTTAAATTACATTGTCTATCCTTCACCTATAAAAGGGTGAAGCCTCCATCATTGTAAGACAGGTTTTCTTTGATTTATGAAATATTTAGTGAGTTCGTTTTTGCAAGTGCTGATTACTTGTGCCTTCAAAGTCTTCTTCAACATAAGTTCGACGAGTTCTTGTGAGGGAGATCATCTTCACACTCTTGCTTGCCTAGATAATCGCGTCTAGGAGGGTGGGTTAGAGCCGCTTGAGGTTGCTTGCTTAGATAATTGAGTCTAAGAGGGTGCCGAGGAAAAAACAACATCAACAATTCCAAAGCCATCTTCATCTTCAACCTTCACACCATCTTCCATAATTCCATAAACAATGCTGGAATTTTCAGATTTGTTTTACTTATCTCTTTCTCAATCTCTCTTAATCTTTTTTATATTCTTATTTCTTATCAGATAATCCTTCATCTTGTCTTTCTTTCTTTAAATTTCCAGCCTTGAATCTCAAAATTTCAAGAAAATCCTTTCTCTTTTCTCTTGAATTTTCAGATCTGCCCAAACTTCCTTGATTGAGTCTAGAGCTCCTAGATCTTGCAACAACTTGATTGAAGGCTTCCAAATCCAAGATTGTGCTACTCTATCACTCATTCAGCTCAATTCAAGCTCATACCAGCTCATGCAATTTGCTTCAAGCATACACCAGCACACTCAGCTCCAAACAAGCTCCAATTAACTCAAAATAGCTCAAGGACACTTAAGGACAGCTCGTAGCAGCTCAATTCAGCTCAGACACTTAGTGAAGCTCACTCAGCTAGCTAGCTCAGCTCAAGCCAGCTTACTCCTAGCTCAATCGGCTCAACTCAGCTTAAGCTACCTTCAGCTCAACACCCAAAGGGCACGACCCCTCCCAAGAAACATGTCCAGCCACCTTGGAGGGAAACGCATGGAGGGAGGCACCATTCGGCCGAATGGTTGCTTGGCTTGTGGAGGGAGACACAGACAACTTTTGGAGGGAGATTTCATCCTAGCCGAATAGGCACATGGCATTTCAGCCATACCCCTTTGTAAACTATAAATAAGGTCATTTGTAAGGTTTTCTCTGAATATATTTTATATATTTTATCTTTTGTAACACAACTCATTTACAACTTTCTTTGAATATATTTTATCTTTTGTAAGGTTTTCTCTTAAACTTATTCTTTTAAGAACTTTATCAACTTATCAAGCTTTGCTTGTGGCGTCTCCTATCTTCCATATTATACTTCGGGTTCTTGGTTCATTTAACCAAAGGGTCCAAGTCTTATCTACCACCCTCAAAGTCATTCTCTTAAGAAAAGGGATTATACTTTTTAGTATAGTTTTTTTTCTTTGAATCCTTTGAATACTACCATCCCTTTTCATTCCATTTCACCATCCTTTCTTTCCATTTCCACTCACCTATTCAAACCTACCCTAAACAACATTAATTGGAGAGTTGGAGCGCATCAAGCTCAACGCTAGCTTGACCAGCTCATCTCAGCTCAAGATTCCAACAATAGCTCAACACCTTAAGGGATATGTTCCCTACCAAGAGACATGCCTATCACCCTTGGAGAGAACATAAACTGGCGCCATTTCCTTGGAGGGAAACTTGAATTTGGGAGGCAAATCAGCCTTGAAGGGAGGCACCATCACTATTCGGCCAGCCTTGAAAAATCATGCCTTTGTAAACCAATTTTTGACCTTAGCCGAATAGGCACATGGCCATTCGGCCACACGCCTTTGTAAACTATAAATAGGGCCATTCAGCCACCCTTGTAACACACAACTTTCATTTTTCAATAGAATTCACTTTGTGAGGTTTACTCTCAAACTTGTTCTTTTAAGAACTTTATCAACTTATCAAGCTATGCTTGTTGATATACTCCGTCCTTGTTGATGTTGGAGACGTCCTTTGATTGTAGGATCTAGGAAGGTAAGCAAGTGATTCCTGCAAAGTACGATGGCTTGAAAGTATGAGAGGTATTTTAATAATGGTGGCTTCGGAAGATGGTAAGAATGGTGTATGGAAATGGTGATGGAAATGGTGAAGGTAGTATCTTAAAGAATCAATGAAGAAACTAGGCTATAGAGAGCTTAACCCTGAACCTTATAGATGTTTTTTAGAGATGCTAGAAAGGACTTGGACCCATTGGTTATAAAGAACCCGAAGTATCAAGGTGTATAGGAAGGTTTGACGCCACAAGTACAAAGTACTTGATAAGTCGATAAAGTTCTAAAAGAACTAAAAGGAGAGAAAATTCTCACAAAGGAAATTTTGTATTAAGAATATGATGTCTTACAAATGAAAATTACAACTCAATTTATAGGGGATGAAGGGGCATGGCCGAAAAGGTCCTTAATTATTCAGCTAGTAATGTGTCTCCCCCCAAAGAAGCCTTAACCATGCGGCCAAAGTGGTGTCTCCCTCCAAAGGGATTTTGGTGCAAAATGCAAGTTTCCCTCCATGTAGTTGTCGCCCATTCAAGTTCCCTTTAAAAGCATAAGGACATGTTCCTTAGGAGGGGACATGACCCTTGAGGTGGTGAGCTGACATGTGTAGGTGGAGCTGAAGTAAGCTGGTTGAGCTTGGTGTGAGCTAGCTTAATCTTTGAGCTATTTTGAGCTTCCATGAGCTGCCCTTAGCTAGGTGAGCTAGTCCTTTAAGCTTTTGAACTTTCTTTGAATATTCCCTTTTGTCCTCGAGCTACCCTGAGCTAACATTGGACTCCTTGAGCTAATTCGAGCTGCTTTGAATGTCCTTGAGCTGTTCCAAGCTGTGCTTTCACTTCTTGAGCTAGTCCGAGCTTCATTGTGAGGTCCTTGAGCTATCTCGAGCTTATGCCTTCATCCATAGTACCTAAAAGAAAACATTAACAATGTGTGAGCTAAAATGAAGCTAAAATATGATGCATACTTAAGCTAATAATGCAAGGTAATGCAAACATGAAATTAAAAGATGTGGATTAAGTTATTACTTAGGCAAACTTATGTGATATAAGGACCTATGTGCATAAGCACAATCCTTACTATGATATGCATAATATAAATTATGAAAAATTTATTATAAAGTATGTTATGCAACCAAATTAAACTAAGTGTGCCATGAATAACATAGATAAGTAAAAGATGTGTAGGGGTTTTAAAAGCTCCCTTTTCTTTCATCCCTAAGATTAGAGATGAAAGGAGATGATGAAAAGATGCCAAGGCGGGATTGTATCACTTGTGGCATCATCTATCTTTACATCATATACTTTGGGTTCTAGGTTCATCTAACCTACAGGTCTAAGTCCTTATCTACCACCCTGTAAGTCATTCTCTTAAGAAACATGATTATACTTTTTAGTATAGTTTCTTTCTTTGAATCCTTTGAATACTATCACCCTTCTCATTCCATTTCACCATATTTCTTTTCCATTCATTCACCATATCCGAACCTACCCTACACTTAAAACTTTTCTTCCTTTTCATCGATTTCCTTAAACACCACACAACATAGCTTCTGCACCCAACATTTTAACATATTTCATTCATCATTTCATCTTCAAGCATTTGGAAAGATAATGAAATGAAATGGAAAAGGAAGTGATAGTCTTCAAAGAATTTCAAAAGATGAACCTATGCTTTATGAGCATAAACTTGATCTTTAATAGAATGACTTTGAGGGTGGTAGGAATGACTTGGACCCTTTGGTTATTAAACCAAGAACCCGAAGTATAGGTGGAGATAGCTAACTCCACAAGCAAGAAAGCTTGATAAGTCAATATAGTTTTAAAAAGAACAAGTTTGAGAGAATAAACTCACAAAGTAAAAGATATTTTATAAAATGAGAATTGTGTGTTTACAAAATGCAAAATGAACCCCTATTTATAGTTTTCTAAGGGGCTTCCGAATGCGCATTGTGTCCCTCCATGAAGGTGCCTTGATGTTTTGGTTTGAATGGTGTCTCCCTCCAAGCAATTGCCGCCCTATTTTCCCTTCAAACTTGTCACCCAAAGTTTCCCTCCAAGGCTAGTCGGTTGTGCCCCTTGGGGAGGGGACATGTCTGATATGAACTCGGTTATGTTGTGGTTGAGTTTATATTTGTGATTGCCCGATTGTGATTCTTTTAAGCAATTGAAATTAAAAATTCCAATTCTGAAATGACACTAACAAATATGATATGGAATTGATAGGTATGTGTATGGTGAAATGAGATGATGATAAGATGGTTGTTGTGTTTAGGAAGAAGTATGGAAAATATGGATGTTGGAAGTAAAGAATAGGAATGTAACTATGGTGCGGTATAAACAAAGGAGGAACCAACACTAAAGAGTGTAGACCCGTTCCTTAAGAGTTTTAACCGTGTATTGGGTGAAAGGGAAATGGATTGTGACCCACTAGTTATAAGAAACTAGAAACCAACAATATAAAAAGATAATTGGGATGAATGCCACAAGAACAAGCTTGTAAGCCGATAAAGTTCACAAAGAATTGATACATGCATGGGAGGGCTGGAAAGATGCATTGAAGACAAGAAGTTGGAACAATTTTCTAAGTCAGGAAAATTAATTGACTTGAGTCGACTTTTCAAATGGGATCCGGGGTCGAGTTGTCTTCTGAAGAATTGACCGTCATTCAGTTACCTGATGAGATCATGGCGTCACCACCACCATTGGACCTAGAGGAATTTTCCTTAGGCCCCATTACTCGTGCAAGGGTAACGAAATTTAGGGATGCAGTAGCAACAAGTGCAATCATGCATGGAAGATTATTGAAGCTGCCGAAATTGAATCAATGCCTTGAAACGTGGAAGATTCATGTAACGTGTAAGGGAATCCATGCAACGTGTTGCATGTTTATTTCTGATGCATATGTTACATTTGATTATTATAGTTTTAGTGTGTACATGTTTTCTATTATGTTGTTTATTGTTTATTTTACCAGCACTTGAGTTGGTTGAATCATATAACATATATTTATTATATTTAGCATGCATAATATTACCTTGTTTATTCATGATCATATTTCTCGTATTTGCATGTGTTATGCAAGGACAATGAATAGACACATCATTAGGGTGATTCAGAGAATTGTGACTATTGGAGAAGTGCTTGCTTTGAGATGCTTGCTTAGCTTTGGAGGAGCTTGCTTGAGGTGCTTGCTTACATTCACATGGAAATTGACGTGCTTGCTTACGTTCACATGAAAATTGACGTGCTTGCTTATGTTCGGACGAAAAATTTAGAGAGGTGCTTGAATGTAACTTGCTTGCTTACATTCACATAGAAATTGACATGCTTGCTTATCACATTGGATGGCAAAGGCACACATTTCAAGGTTTATTTTTTTAATTCGTTATCCCTTCACACCACCCTAAGAATGTTGGCTGATCACTTTATTTTGTAAAGCCTATAAATGGAGGTTGATATTTCAATTGTAAGGCACACTTTGATTTCAGAAAAATCAAGAGTCTTTAACTCTTGTGTTCTTTTGAGAACTTTATCGATCTTTCAAGTTCTGCTTGTTGAATCAAAACCTTTGATATCTTTGGTTCCTAGTTTTACTTAACTAGTAGGTCAAGATCCTTATTTTATTTAGAGGCCGTTATAGGGTTCGGGTCACACTTTTTAGTGTTGGTTTAATTCTCAAAGGTAAATTTTTTTGCCCAATTACAAGTGCTCAAAACCCCAAACTTGAATCTAAAGATTACAAAGAAACTACACAAGTTGGGTATAAAAAATTTGACTCTAAAAGCTCAAAGTGGTTGGATTTTGCTTGAATGCTTGAGTATTGTTCAATGGATGTTCAATTGTTGTAGCAGCTTTGGCGACTTGTATTTATACCCTCTCATTGATTTCTAACCGTTTCAGTGGTTGAGGTCATCAATATAGCCGTTAGGGACCATTTTTCCCGCAATAAATGCTGTGTGGTGACCAATCGTATCGGTAAAAGAAGAGCCGTATCGATCCTGTCAAAAGAAGAAAGAGCCGTTGTGCAATAGTGTATAGTTAGGAGTTTAGGCGTATCAAAACGGACAAAGAGTAGAAGCAGGGGCGTATCGATACGGTATAGCCATATTGGTATGATTTTTGCTCATTTGAATCTAAGGAAAAAGTCTAGTGAAAAATACATTGGTACGCCTAGGGGCGTATCTATATGGGTTAACCAATTTTCAAAGTTTGCTGATTCCCATAATTGACAAGGCAACGGTCATATTTTAAATGTAAAAATTTTGAAGATCTTAACACACTGTATCGATACGGGGGAGACCGTATCAGTACGCTTAAGCAATAACTTAAACCCAGATGAATGCCGTATCGAAACTGTCATAAGCGTATCGATACGCATAACCTAAAATACAAGCCCAAATGAAGGTCGTATCGAAACGGGCATAGCCGTGTCAAAACGGTTTGCAAATTTAAAATTCTAGTAGTGAAAACCCGTATCGAAACACCTAAGGTGTATCGATATGCCTGCGCGTATTTGTTGAGTTTAGCTTTGAAATACTTATAAATATTTTTGGGTTTAAGTCTTGTACTTAGAAAAACTTTTCCTTGTCATTTTGTGAGACTTTTGAATACTTAAAAATTTATTTTCTTTTACAATCTGGTCCTTAAGCAATTTGTTATATCAAAATCGAATATAGGTTTTATAATGTGTTCGATGGTGGTGGTAGAATTGGATGATGGAAGATTTCTTTATTTATTTTATTTATTCTTAGCTTTAGGTTAAAGTCATCCTTCATCTATAAAAAAGGATGATGCTTTCTTCTTTGTTGGACAGACTTCTTTGATTTATGAAATATTTAGTGAGTTTGTTTTTGCAAGTGCTGATTACTTGTGCCTTCGAAGTCTTCTTCAACATAAGTTCGACGAGTTCTTGTGAGGGAGATCATCTTCACGCTCTTGCTTGCCTAGCTAATTGCATCTATGAGGGTGAGTTAGAGCTGCTTGAGGTTGCTTGCTTAGATAATTGCGTCTAAGAGGGCGCCGAGGACAAAACAACATCAACAAATCGCAAATCATCTTCATCTTCAATCTTCATGCCATCTCCACAAGCCATAAACAAAGCTGGAAATTTCAAATTTGTTTTATCTATCCTTTTATCAATCTTTTTAACTTTATTCTAGCTATTCATCTTCTCATCATTCACTTTGTCATTGTTTATTTAAATTTCCAGCCTTGAATCTAAAATTTTCAAGAAAATCCCTTCTCTTTTCTCTTGAATTTTTAGATCTGCCCAAACTTCCTTGATTGAGTGTAGAGCTCCTAGTTCTTGCAACAACTTGATTGAAGGCTTCCAAATCCAAGATTGCGCTACTCTATCATTTGATATCAGATTTGGGACGATTCTTGGCAAGAATTTTGGCTTTTTGGGTGGAAAATTCATCAAAATCAAATGAACGATTTGATCTGAAAATTTCTAGATCATATCTACACCATTGGAGGAGTCACCACATAAAATTTTAGATTTTTTTGACATCGGGAACGCATCGAACGAAGTAGATCAATTTGCTTCAAAATTCCAGGGTTTTGGGGGTTGTCTAATTTTCTTTCATTCTTAGCCATTAGTTTTCATTTGTTTTAGCTTTTATTGCTTCTTATACATCTTCTAACACCTTCTTGTTTCCTTGTGTTAGTAGGACTAAAAGTTGCATACTCTTCTTTCTTCTTGTAACTATAATTCTATTGGTGTCTAACCTTTTCTTTGGATTCTTAAAGCAATTAGGATGTTTTATTCTCTTTTCAACACGCGTTATCTTATACCAATAAATATTTTTCGGTCACGATGTAGGATACAAGGAAATCTATGTTCTTTAATTATTGATGGTGACAGTCGTGTAAACTTAGTGAGCAGCTCATTGTTGATGCACTCGATCTACCATGCCAAGAACACCCTAAGTCGTATCATCTTCAAGGGTTTAATAGCGGACCGGATATGAAGGTAACCGAACGTTGTTTAATATTTTTTACTCTTGGAAGCTATTGTGATGATGTATGGTGTGACGTGGTTCCTATGGAAGTCACCCACTTGCTATTAGGAAGACCTTGGAAAAATGATCGAGACGCTGTCTATCGAATCAATACAAATTGATACTCAGTTGTGCACCAAGGCCAGAAGCTCTCGTTCGCTACAATAGAGCCGAAAAAAGTATATGAAGAAATAGCGAAAGCAAAAAACTGTGTGAGAGGATAAAACGGAAAAGATTGGAAGCACAAAAGGCTGAATCAATTGACTACACGAAGGCAACCAACCATGAAGACATCCCAAACCCAAAAGGTACACATGATTCTCTTCGTACTTCTACTTCTAGCATTCGTGCAAATGTTGATGTTGGAGAAGAATCATCTCCCAAACAAGAGGATAGTGATAGTGAACACATTAGACAAGATGACAATGCTTCTAATCCCTCATGTGAAGTAGTAGGTCCACTTGCTATACTCTCATCACCTCCACACAAAGAAAGTAAGTGTAATTCTATCCCTTCATTTGATTCTTGTCCTATCATTTCATTAGAAACACTTTCTCCTCTACATAAATTGTACATTGATGATAATTTTTGTGAGAGGGATATGGGATGTGAGATACAAAAGACCGAGAGTGAAAAAAGTCAAATTAATGGCCCAAATTTGGTGAGTGAAAATACATGAGGTAAAAGTCACACAAAGTCCGAAAGAAAAAGACAAGAAAAAGAACGCAACGAGTGATTTTGTTTTGACTAATCATTACAAATGTTCGAGTAGTATTGTCTTATTTTTTCAGGATTTTGTTTAATCATTGAGAGGAGCTCAATTAGATCACTCCACATACAACAAAGAAGCCTTTTCAATTGAAGTTGATGATTGTTCTCTCATTGCCGATTTAGATTCGAGGACGAATCCTTTGAGGAGTGAGGGAATGATACATGCATGAGCGGGGTCAAATTACTCATATTGGACAAGAAGTTGAAGTTGTTCGGTGTAAACAATAAAGGCCAAAACAATGCACGCATAGGAGGTCAAAAACGATGCATCTTGGACAAGAAACTGAATCTGTTTGTGAAGTCTGCAAAGTCAGCCAACTTGCGACGAGTTTTCAGATGAGATACAGGCATTTCTGGGTCACGTTGTCTTCTAACAAATTGTCCATCATTCAGTTACCTTTCCAGAACATCTTGAAATGAGTCAATCGGACATCGGGAACCTAAGATACGTTCAATTTACTGAAGACTGCGCATGCAGAAAACTGGATACGGGATTATTACGGGATTTTGTAAAATTCAACCCAAAGGCTAACATAAAAGGCTTTGGACGAACTAAAATTAACCCAACCTAATTATTAACATTTAAATTATGTTTTTAGGGTTTTATATACTTTAGGAACCAGCCACCCTTCTCCCAAGCCGTTAGATCATGTCCAATTTAATGAACCAGATTTCTTTGTTTATTTTATTTATTCTTAGCTTTAGGTTAAAGTCATCCTTCATCTATAAAAGGATGATGCTTTCTTCTTTGTTGGACAGATTTCTTTGATTTATGAAACATTTAGTGAGTTTGTTTCTACAAGTGCTATTTACTTGTGCCTTCGAAGTCTTCTTCAACATAAGTTCGACGAGTTCTTGTGAGGGAGATCATTTTCACACTCTTGCTTGCCTAGGTAATTGCATCTAGGAGGGTGAGTTAGAGCCGCTTGAGGTTGCTTGCTTAGATAATTGCGTCTAAGAGGGCGTTGAGGACAAAACAACATCAACAAATTGCAAACCTTCTTCATCTTCAATCTTCATGCCATCTGCAAAAGCCATAAACAAAGCTGGAAATTTCAGATTTGTTTTATCTATCCTTTTATCAATCTTTTTAACTTTATTCAAGTTATTCATCTTCTAATCATTCACTTTGTCATTGTTTCTTTAAATTTCCAGCCTTGAATCTGAAAATTTCAAGAAAATCCCTTCTCTTTTCTCTTGAATTTTTAGATCTGCCCATACTTCCTTGATTGAGTCTAGAGCTCCTAGTTCTTGCAATAACTTGATTGAAGGCTTCCAAATCCAAGATTGCACTACTCTATCAACTATTGTCATTGTATTCCCTATTGTTGGTATATTAACTACTGATCATGTCTAAATTGCTATTGAAGCCACATGCCATTGCATATTGTTGTCATAGCTAATATGGAAGCATGCTAGATTGCGTTCTATGTTTATTTCATTGTTTACGACTACCTCACAAGGCAAAGTATGCCTAATGCATTCATCTTCCATGCATTTCAGGTTAAGAAGTTTTGAGATCAAGATCGGGGCCGGAGAAGGTTTTTGGAAAAGTCACTATGTTGATAAAGTAAAGTATATCAACTCTATGGACTCCTAGTATGGCGGCATAAGTGTTGCATAAGTCAATTTTACCCTTTTTGATATGTAGGTACTATGGTTAGCTTGTATAAGTTTAAAGGTTTAAAATTGGCTTGTTAAAAGTGGATAAAAATGGCTTATATGCATACTTGGCCTAAATTAGGGAAAACATGGAAAATGGATTCCGTCAACCCTAAAATTTTGCATGGTAATAGATTCTAGCTTTATAAACTTGCTGGTAAAATTTCATTGAGTTTGGACATCATTTAGATTATTAAAATGGCTTAAAACCAGATAAAATTTACTTTACAGGTCTGGTCGTATCGATACGGGTGATGGCGTATTAGTACGGTCCTTCGCCACTAGAATTTTTGGGTTGGCTTAGTATCGATACGGTTTGGGTGTGTATTGATACAGGTCTGCAGATCATAACGGTAATAACGGTCATGGTCAAGGCGTATCGATACGGTAGTACATGTATCGGTACAGCCTTTCGAATCTGTAAAATCCCTAAGTCCTTTTAGTCATAGCATATCGATACGGTCTCATGGCGTATCGATACCCATAGAGTTAAAACAGCTACAAGGATTAAAAATTCTGCATTTTGGTCACTAAGCCTTATAAACATAAATTGGGTTAGTAAATGAGCTCAGAATAACATGAAAATTTATAGACGTATGGTTTATAGTTCGAATTGCATCATGGTAGGCTTAATTTTTTAAATGGACCAATAATTTATTGAAATTACAGTTTAGTCCCCAAAGCTTGTAAGAGTTTAAAATTAGTCCAAAATAGATAATTGTTGTATCGTATTGAACTACTGGTCTTAAGATATTGAATATCGCATCGTGTCAGACACCAATTCTCTAGTTTTTCAAAAAAAAAAATACTATATCGAATATCGTATTGGTCACCAATTTTATTTCGGTAATGCCTTCCAACCTGGATTCCTACCAGACTGGGAAAAGGGTGTTACAGTTGGTTTTTTTATAATGGCGGGCCGTTCGTTGTCATCCACAGTTTGCTCAATCTACTCTTCTTGGACGCCTTGTCTTGGGTTACCTTGTGCTAGAACGGTTGGGGCTCCCACATATTTCTCTTCAAGGCTGTCAATTCGCTCATGTATGGACTCAAGTTTCGGATCCATAAGTTGTCCCAATTATTGAATGAGTTCTTGAAACTGTAGTCTTGAGATTCCTCTTATTTGTCCTTCATTAGACTCCCCTATATTTTTATCTACGTCCATGGCTCCCTGTTCACTCCAAAAAAAAGAAAGAGGAAAAAGAAAAAAATTACTCGCTCTCTTTGGCTTTTACCCTCTGATGTACTCACTCTCTCATGCCTTTTACCGCTCTTTTCATCTCAAAAGTTCTTGAATCGAACTTACTCAAAATCCTCCAAAATACTTGCTGAATTGGCTACAAAATAAATGTTAAGGTTTGGAAAGATGTGGTGTAAAAGGTAGGCTTAGAAGAAAAGGCTTGCGGTTCAAAGTTAGAATATTGAAACGAAGAAATAACAATTTTGAAACAAGGAAAAAAATGTATCAACCCTTGTTATCAATTTGCTTTCCTTTTTAATCCCTTTTTTTCACGATAATTCTTTTCTTTCTTTTTTTTTGTTTTTAACAACAAAACACAAAGGTTTGCTTGATTTAGCCTAAGCTCTGATTACCATCTGATGCGATCTCGTCTTGGAATTTATCGAGATGCTTGATTTGCCTGATCGTAAATGAAGTAACTTTGTATTGTAAGACTTACAATGGTTTTAGATGATTTAAAGGGTGATGGTATGTAACAATATAAAAAGTGATAAGAATAAAGATTTTGGAATTTTCAAGGTTAATATGTTCGATGGTGGTGGTAGAATTGGATGATGGAAGATGGAAAGTAGTTTAGTACTTGAGAATTGAACCAACACTAAAAAGTGTGACCCGAACTGATACATGCATGAGTGGGGTCAAATTACTAATATTGGACAAGAAGCTGAATTTGTTCGATGCAAACAATAAAAGGCAAAACAATGCACGCATAGGAGGTCAAAAGCGATGCATCTTGGACAAGAAATTGAATCTGTTTGTGAAGTCTGGAAAGTCAGCCAACTTGCGACGAGTTTTCGGATGGGATCCGGGCATTTATGAGTCAAGTTGTCTCTAACAAATTGCCCGTCATTCAGTTACCTTTCCAACATATCTTGAAACGCGTCAATCGGACATCAGGAACTCAAGATACGTCCAATTTACTGAAGACTACGCATGCAGAAAACTAGATACGGGATTATTACGGGATTTTGTAAAATTCAGCCCAAAAGCTAACATATAAGGCTTTGGACGAATTAAACTTAACTCAATATATTTATTATCATTTAAATTGATGTTTTTAGGGTTTTATATGCTTTAGGAACCAGCCACCCAACCCTTATCGTCTTATCACTTGCCTTATCACCATATTCCTTGCCACACAAGCACAAGGAGTTTAAAGGCTGATATTTTTTATTATTTTTAATTAGATTGGGTTTTCATTGTAAGCTCCTAGTTCTTACAAAAACTTGATTGAAGGCTTCCAAATCCAAGATTATCCTTTGGTATCAGAGCCAGGTTTTGATCCTCATAGGAGGTCAAAAACGATGCATCTTGGACAAGAAACTAAGTCTGTTTTTGAAGTCTGGAAAGTTAGCCAATTTGCGACGAGTTTTCGGATGGGATCCAGGCATTTCTGAGTCAAGTTGTCTCTAACAAATTATCCGTTATTCAGTTACATTTCCAACGCATCTTGAAACGTGTCAATCAGACATCAAGAACTCAAGATACGTCCAATTTACAGAAGAATGCGTATGCAGAAAATTGGATACAGGATTATTACGAGATTTTGTAAAATTCAGCCCAAAAGCTAACACATATAAGGCTTTGGACGAATTAAACTTAGCCCAATATATTTATTATCATTTAAATTGATGTTTTTAGGGTTTTATATACTTTAGGAACATGACACTCAGCCCTTATCAGCTTATCACTTGCCTTATCATCCTATTCCTTTCCACACAAGCACAAGGAGTTTAAAGGCTGTTATTTTTTATTTTTAATTAGATTAGGTTTTCCTTGTTTTAGTATAAGTTAAATTACTTTGTCTATCCTTCACCTATAAAAGGATGAAGCCTCCATCATTGCAAGATAGATTTCTTTGATTTATGAAATATTTAGTGAGTTTGTTTTTGCAAGTGTTGATTACTTGTGCCTTCGAAGTCATCTTCAACATAAGTTCGACGAGTTCTTATGAGGGAGATCATCTTCACACTCTTGCTTGCCTAGATAACCGCGTCTAGGAGGGTGGGTTAAAGTCGCTTGAGGTTGCTTGCTTAGATAATTGAGTCTAAGAGGGTGCCGAGGACAAAACAACATCAACAAGTTGCAAGCCATCTTCATCTTCAACCTTCACACCATCTTCCATAATTCCATAAGCAAAGCTGAAATTTTCAGATTTGTTTTACCAATCTTTTTCTTAATCTTTTTTCATCTTTTTATTTATATTCTTATTTCTTATCATCTAATCCTCCATCTTGTCTTTTTTTCTTTAAATTTTCAGCCTCGAATCTGAAATCTTCAAGAAAAGCTCTTCTCTTTTCTCTTGAATTTTCAGATCTGCCCATACTTTTCTTGATTGAGTCTAGAGCTCCTAGTTCTTGCTACAACTTGATTGAAGGCTTCCAAATCCAATATTGCGCTACTCTATCATTTGGTATCAGATTTGGGATGATTCTTAGCAAGAATTTTGGCATTTTTGGGTGAAAATTCAAAAAATAGGGGAAATTCGTCAAATTCAAACGAGCAAATTTTGAGCTGAAAATTTCCAAATCAGTTCTACACCATTCGATGAGTCACCACAAGAAATTTAAGAATTTTTTGACTTCGGAACACCTCGAACAAAGTGGATCAAGTTTTAGCAAAATTAGGGTTTCCCCCTTACTTTAACCCTATTTTTATTATTTTTTCTTCAATTTTCGTTATTTTCAGTCTATTTACCTTGTAAAAAGAAAAAAGAAAGAAAAAGAACTAAAAGTGAAGAAAAGTGAGAAAGCTTATACCTAGCCACCAACCACCATCAAGAATCATCAAGATCATCATCATCAACCACCACAAGCATCACATTGAAGTGGATTCAACATTGGATTTCTTCCTTCAAGTTGTTTCCGGGTATTGGGGTTATCATCTTTCTCGACTAATTTTTTTCTCTACTCTTAGTTTTTCTTAAGTTCCTTTGTTTTGCTTTTTTCTTTCTTTCTTCTATTACGCAATTTAACACCTTCTCTTTTCTGGTGTGAGTAGGACTAAAAGTTGCATTACTGAATTTTCCAGCTTTAATTCTGAAATTTTCAAGAAACCCCCAACTAGTTTCTCTTGAATTTTCAGATTTGCGCCTAACTTCCTTGTTCGAGTCTAAAGCCCTAGGTTTGCTTCCAAGCCATCAAATTGAAGGTTACCACGTGCCAAAGCATACTCTATCATTGGTATCAGATTTGGGACGATTCTTGGCAAGAATTTTGGTGTTTTTGGGTGAAAATTCGTCACATTCAAACGAGCTAATTTTGAGCTGAAAATTTTCAGATCAGATCTACACCATTGGAGGAGTACCACATAAAATTTTAGAACTTTTGACTTCGGGAACACCTCGAACGAAGTGGATCAAGTTTCAGAAAAATTAGGGTTCCCCCCTACTTTAACCCTATTTTCATTATTTTTCTTCAATTTTCGTTATTTTCAGTTTATTTACCTTGTAAAAAGGAAAAAAGGAAAAAAAAAGAAAAGAAAAGAAAAAAGAAAAGGAACTAAAAGTGAAGAAAAGTGAGAAATCTCATACCTAGCCACCAACCACCATCAAGAATCATCAAGACCAAAATCATCAACCACGCAAGCATCACATTGAAGTGGATACAGCATTGGATTTCTTCCTTGAAGTTGTTTCCAGGTTTTGGGGTTATCATCTTTCTCGACTATTTTTTTTCTCTACTCTTAGTTTTTCTTAAGTTCCTTTGTTTTGCTTTTTCTTTCTTCTATTATGCAATTTAACACCTTCTCTTTTCTGGAGTGAGTAGGAATAAAAGTTGCATTATAGTCCTTCTTTCTTACAACTATAATCAATTGGTGTCAAGCTTTTCATTGGACTCCTAGTACAATTAGGACTCATTGTTAGGATTAAACTCCGTTTGTAACTTGTTAACTTGTGGAAGGAAGGTCTTTAAAGAGCACGAGATCGGTTTACTTGCCTCGCTAAATATTTATTCCTTAGAGTGTTTAGTGAGATTTCTAGCTTTCTTTTGCTTTTCACCTTTTTAAATCTGAGTGTTTCAGGATGTCAAAAATGAGTAACGACGAAGAACCACATGAAGTGACTCTTCAAGAAGTTTCGGAACTCTCAATAAACTTGAACGGACTGTAACCTCATTGGCAACCAAGCTTGAGCACACTGATACAGTCGTAACCGCAAATCACTCAAACCATTGGGAGATTAGAAACCACTGCTATTGCAAGAAATAATGAAGAGCCTAGGCGTCCAAATCTTGTTCCCATTCAAAATAGATGCCAAAACCCCCTACATAGGTATAATCCTCGCACAGAGCTGAGACGAGCAACAAACACCTTAGCCAAACTGAAGATCATTGTACCACCTTTCAAGGAAGGTGGTCCCAATTTGAGCATTATCAATGTCCCGAAGAGGATCAAGTTCCACTGTTGACTCTCAAATTCACTTAATATGCATCCATTTGGTGGTCCCAATTTGTCCGCAATCGGCGTCTCAATAGAGAAGCCAAGATAACCTCATGGGGAGAACTTAAAAAAGTCATGTGAGAACGATTTGTTCCCCCATTATATCAACGAGAGATCAAACAAAATGTAATACCCCAAAATTTATAGTACTGTTTAAGGGTCATTTAGTGCTAAGATATTTGCTTAAAAGCTTACTTAGTGACTAAAATGACAAAACTGCAAAAGTTAGGACTTTCTTAATTATAGACTGTAGAAAAGAAATTTTTGAGGTTTTAAGGTGACATGTGATAGAGAGCGAGTAAAATAGGATACTCGCAAAATTTGGATAAAATCCAAGGAAGATTGGAATGAGAATTCAAGATTAAAGTTTAATGACCAAAATGATAAGTTTTCAAAACTTGTATGGTACAAGTCGAAATATGAAAAGTTGAAGGACCAAAGTTGTAATTTCCCAAAAGTTAGGAGTTTTTATCTCATAAATGAATAGAAAATCTAAGGATGTGAATCGAATGTGAAATTATTGGTTCGATCTGATATTTCGATTATTGGGAAATCACAGTTAAAGTTTAAGTGGAATTCAGATACCTGGATCGAATTGAAAATTTATGAAATTTTGCCATATGATGGAGAAAGGATATAAAAGTCATTTCCAAGTATTGGAAATATTTTTAGTTTGATTCAAGATGAATCCTACAGTTTATTTCTGAGTAAAGTATAATTTATCAGTATATTGGATCGAAAGGAAATTTTGGAGACTGATCCAAAGGACATGGAGAAATTCATAAAATACCATTTTATCAATATTGTATTATGGTTGGCTGAATTCTAACTAGATTTAGTTAGATTGTAATGGAATGGTAATTTTGGAACAAACTAGTAAATAAAAACTAGTTTGAGGGTAAATTGGTCATTTTGCCCCCATTGTCATTTTTGAAATATTTAAAGTTACAAGGGTCATTTTTGGAAGAATAAAATGGAAGATTAGATCTTGGCCCTTGATTAATGATAAGATTAATCTCAACCGTTGGTTTAAAAGGGCATTTTAGTAATTTCACTATCTAAATGAATTTAAAATTTATTTATACAAGACAAGTGGCCAAATTGGATGAAAAACAAAATATAAGACCATTCTTCATCTTCAAATTTCGAACTATGAGGGGGAGAAAGAAAGAAAAATGGAGAAAAATTTTCCAAGCTCGATTCAAGCCCCGAAACTCGATTTTCAGGTAATCTCTTCAACTGCAAAGTTGTTCTACTCTTCAAGCTCTATCTTTTGATATCAATAATTCATGGAATTCATGCTTGATTGATGAGAATTTACATGAGAAAGAAATTAGGGTTTATGGATCAATTGGGGCTTTTGAGATTTTATGATTCCATGATTGAATTCAAGTTGAAATCAAGTTAGTATGATGTTAAATCATTATATTGAGTTGGGATTTAAGTTCTACATGTTTTGATTTTTATGAATATGATTAGGGTTTATGGATTCAAGTTTAACTTAGGGTTTGTGAGTTGAATTAGTGATCTAGTAAGCTTGAATTGTTGTTTGAAAGCAAAACCCTAAGTTAAAAATATAGGGACCATTTCGGCAATTTTGGGGAAATTAAGAGAAATTATGGCAAAATTATTTTGATGATGGAAATGATGAGAATGATGTTATTTGATAGAGTATCGTAATCTTGGATTTGGAAGCCTTCAACCAATGGTGTAGATCTTATCTGGAAAGTTTCAGCTCAAAATTCGCTCGTTTGGTTTTGACAAATTTTCCCTAATTTTCGAGTTTTTCCCCAAAACGCCAAAATTCTTACCAAGAATCGTCCCAAATCTGATACCAAATGATAGAGTAGCGCAATCTTGGATTTGGAAGCCTTCAATCAAGTTGTTGCAAGAACTAGGAGCTCTAGACTCAATCAAGGAAGTTTGGGCAGATCTGAAAATTCAAGAGAAAAGAGAAGGGATTTTCTTGAAATTTTCAAATTCAAGGCTGGAAATTTAAAGAAAGAAAGATAAGATGGAGGATTATATGATAAGAAATAAGAATATAAAAAGAAGATTAAAAAAGATTGAGAAAGAGATAAGTAAAACAAATCTAAAAATTCCAGCTTTGTTTATAGAATTATGGAAGATGGAGTGAAGGTTGAAGATGATGGCTTGCAAATTGTTGATGTTGTTTTGTCCTCGGCACCCTTTTAGACTCAATTATCTAAGCAAGCAACCTCAAGCGGCTCTAACCCACCCTCCTAGACGCGATTATCTAGGCAAGCAAGAGTGTGAAGATGATCTCCCTCACAAGAACTCGTCGAACTTATGTTGAAGAAGACTTCGAAGGCACAAAAGTAATCAGCACTTGCAAAAGCAAACTCACTAAATATTTTTGATAAATCAAAGAAAATCTCCCTTACAATGATGGAGGTTTCATCCTTTTATAGGCGAAGGATAGACAAAGTAATTTAACTTCTACTAAAACAAGGAAAACCTAATCTAATTAAAAATAATAATAAAATAATAACAACCTTTAAACTCCTTGTGCTTGTGTGGCAAGGAATAGAGTGATAAGGCAATTGATAAGCTGATAAGGGCTGGGTGGCTGGTTCCTAAAGTATGTAGAACCCTAAAAACATCAATTTAAATGATAATAAATATATTGGGCTAAGTTTAATTTGTCCAAAGCCTTATATGTTAGCTTTTGGGCTGAATTTTACAAAATCCCGTAATAATCTCAGTATCCGATTTTACACGCGCATCTTGATAAATTGGACGTATCTTGAGTTCCTGATGTGATAGAGTAGCGCAAATTCGAATAAAGAGAAAAACAAAACAAACCAAAATAAAGAACAAATCTAAAAATTCAGATTTGCTTATGGTGGTGGCATCAATGGAGGAAGCTTGAATATGTGGAGATGGCATGATGAATTGATAGTTTTTGTTTTGTCCTCGGCACCCTCTTAGACTCAATTATCTAAGCAAGCAACCTCAAGCGGCTCTAACCCACCCTCCTAGATGCAATTACCTAGGCAAGCAAGAGTGTGAAGATGATCTCCCTCACAAGAACTCGATGATCTTCTTATGTTGAAGATGGCTTCTAGACAAGTTTACCGAACACTTGCAAACTCAAAGATTACTAAAATCTCCAAAGATAACTTTTTATTAATCAATGAAATCTAAATTACAATGTGGGTGAAGCCTCATTTATATAGGCCATGGAGAAGTTTTAATCCTACTAAACTTAGGAATTAAATACAATAAATAAATGCTAAAATCTAATCTCCTAATTAGATAAGTAACTTCTAATAGTAAATAAATGCTAAAAATAAAATCCTAATTAAATAAATCTGATCCTAATAGATATTGCAGAATCCTATGTTGATTTAAATTACAAATAATCAAATAAAATCTTGAAAATTTGTAAGTATCCAAAAATCCCGTATTAATCTCGTATAGGAATTTCTGCATGCGTTGTCTTCGCTAAAATAGACATATCTTTAGATCCAGATGTCCGATTGAGGCGTTTCAAGATGTGCTGGAAAGCTAATTTGTAGGCTGACAAGTTTTAAGAAGACATGTTGACCCATAAATGCCTGGATCCCATCCAAAAATGCTTTGCAAGTTGACTGATGTTTCTGACTTGCAAAGCAGTTTCAACTTCTTTTCCAAGATGATTATTTTGACCCCTCTCATGCTCATATCATTCCCCCACTCATCAAAAAGATTCGCCCTCGAATCTAGATCGGTAAATGGAGGAAGTTCATCAAAGTACCATAGAAGAGAAGACGTCTTGAAGGATCCTTTTGCAGAGTCTCTTTTTGCAATGTAATTTACAAGTTCCTTCTCATTGGGATCATCACGATTGTTCTTTTGGTCGCAAAGTAATTCATTCTCATCTTTAAAATTGTTATTAATGCTAAAAGAGGAATAAGCATAAATAGAATTCTGAAAACATTCAATGATACCTTTTGATTGTAAGGTACCTTCGTCGGTGTTTGTCGTTTGATGATCATCTTGAATTGTAATAGTAGGTTCGCCACTGGAAACAAACACACTACTTATAATTTCTTCCTCATCAATAGGCAAGGTTAAACTCTCGATGGTATCGTCTTCCTCATGTTCTTTAGAAGAACAAATTTCTTGATCATGCTCCGGATCACGAATTTCAATATCATTAGAAGACATGAATTCAGACAACATATCTCTCAAAATTTTTTCTTGAAAATAAAACTTATCTGGACAATCATACCCTGAATGATCTAGTCGACAACAATAATGACATCGAGTCCCCAAAAGGGTAAAATCCAATACGTTGCTCAATGACATCCTCAAGAACGACCTGAATCCGATACCAAATGATAGAGTAGCGCAAATTCGAATAAAGAGAAAAACAAAACAAACCAAAATAAAGAACAAATATAAAATTCGAGTCTAAACCTAACTTCCTTGTTCGAGTCTAAAGCCTTAGGTTTGCTTCCAAGCCATCAAATTGAAGGTTACCACGTGCCAAAGCATACTCTATCATTTGGTATCAGATTTGGGGCGATTCTTGACAAGAATTTTGGCGTTTTTGGGTGAAAAACTCGAAAATTAGGTAAAATTCGTCAAATTCAAACGAGCAAATTTTGAGCTGAACATTTCCAGATCAGATCTATACCTTTGGAGGAGTCACCACATAAAATTTCAGAATCTTTTGACATCGGGAACACCTCGAACAAGTAGATCAAGTTGCTGCAAAATTCTAGGGTTTTCGGGGGTTTTCTAATTTTCTTTCATTCTTAGCCATTAGTTTTCGTTTGTTTTAGCTTTTATTGCTTCTTACACATCTTCTAACACCTTATTGTTTCCTTGTGTTAGTAGGACTAAAAGTTGCATACTCTTCTTTCTCCTTGCAACTATAATTCTATTGGTGTCTAATCTTTTATTTGGATTCTTAAAGCAATTAGGATGTTTTATTCTCTTTTCAACACTTGTTATCGTATACAAATAAATATTTTTCGGTCACGATGTAAGATACAAGGTAATCTATGTTCTTTAATTATTGATGGTGATAGTCGTGTAAACTTAGTGAGTAGCTTCATTGTTGATGCACTCAATCTACCATGCCAAGAACACCCTAAGCCGTATCATCTTCAAGGGTTTAATAGCGGACTGGATATGAAGGTAACCGAACGTTGTTTAATCTCTTTTACTCTTGGAAGCTGTTGTGCGTAATAAGTGCTACACAATTGTGCAAGTATACACGTTGCAAGTTATAGTATAAAAGATATCGTCTCCACAGGGATTGATGCCACTTCAAGAATCTAGCCTCTTGCACTGTAAAAAGTAAAAACACAAATAAAGGATTATAGGAGTTTAACTAATAACTAAACTAGAAGGCAATAAAGTAAAAGAATAAATGAGAACAAATGAGAGAGATAGGTCAGGTTATCGTGAGTTGAGGTGTGATAGCTGATTGGATCGTCTTGGTAAAAGAGTGCACTGGCAACTCAGTTATCGTGGCAACTTGCACAACGGGGTTGCCTTGGCAACTAATCGATGGTTGCCTGGGCGACTAGTTGGGCAACTACTTGGGCGTCTGGGCAGCAACCTTCAAGGTTCGGCAGAGCGTTCTTCAATGGTTTCTTCTTATCCCTAAGTCGAAACTCTAGCTACTTGTGCATGCCTTGATAATACATCCCTGCGTGAATCAAGGGTGAACAACAACCAATCTTGCGCCCCTCTTAGCCGTTGAAATCCTTAACTTATTCCTAAGCCGGATTAATCTTTACCATCAATAGATTGAATTAAGATCATATTCATTCGTTTCTTGAATCTAACTCTCCCGATAATAGATAAATAGATGAAGTTACGAGATCCTCTCCCAATTCACTCGCAAACAAGAACAAGAACCAAGAATGAATAAACCTTGAATAGAAAAGTGTAAACTCTTATTACCTAAACAAAATCCAATAGTTTCTCACAACCACAAGACACGATAACCATAGCCAAATAGATTTAGTTCATGGCTAGGTTCCAAAGAAACACAAGATAAATAATCCCTAGCATGAACCTAATTGAACAAGAAAGAAAAAGATGAAGAATGAAGCTTGTCGAAATCTCCTTGCCCTAGATGCTTGTCGAAAATCCTCTCCTCTTGCTCTCTTTCAAGTTGACGATATGGCCTCTAATTTATACGGCTAGGTCAAAGTCCTTCTTTGAGGAGGAAGTTAAGTTGGAATTAAATTATCTTTAAAGAATATAATTCTTTATTATAATTATATTCCTTCTAGAACTTCTCCTATCTTCTTGGAATTTAATTCTTCTTTAATCTCTTCATGGAAATCAAATTCCTTTGGGATTTAGCTTTGCTCCACGTCATCTTGGGCTTGTCTAGTCATCAATTTTGACTACCATATCACCTTTTTCTTTGTCGACAATTGCCCTGGCAACTGGCTCGGCGTCTCCTTCATGCATTGCCCTGGCAACTAGCTCGGAATCTCCTTCATGTATTGCCCTGGCAACTAGCTCTAGCCTTGCTTTGGCAAGTGATCCTGTACATACGCACAAAACACACCAAAGCATCATCTTTTCCCACAAAAACTACCAAGTTATGTAATCAAGCTCAACGATGGAAGGAAACATGGATTAATGCATGAATGGCTAATTATGCAAATAATATGAGCCTAAGTCTAACAATAATATGAGTAAAAAGGGTAAGAAAAATAGTACTTTTGAACACTTATCACACTCCCAAACTCGAACTATTGCTTGTCCTCAAGCAATGCAAACTAATAATTACCTGCTAAGACTTCAATTTTCACAAACTTAGCTTTGAACTTGATTTCAATTCTCAGAACCGGGGCACAAAGTATGATTGGCTTTTCATTTTTCGGAAAACTTAGGAGTTACTCGGAATCAAACTATAATGCTTGTGAGTGTGTGCGGAGTTGTGTGCAAGTCGATTTTTCGGATTCTATGCAAACAAGAGTTTTTCAAATTACTTCATTGGGTTCTTTTTAACATGTTTTAACTAGAGCCAGTTTTGGGCACCTCTAGTGTTTTGTTTTTAGTTTTATTCGACTAGAGCCAGTTTCGGGCACCTCTAGCGATCAATTTTTTTAGCACATACTAGAGCCAGTTTCGGGCACCTCTAGTGATCAATTTTTTTAGCACATGCTAGAGCCAATTTCAGGCACCTCTAGCATTCATCCAATTTTTATTCTAATCCCCCAATTTGTTAATTATCAACCTAAGTTCACTAGAATTCCTTAAATCAATCAAACCACAACGGTGTTTCATCAAATTTAGCATCATAGTAAAATTATAAGTTTTACCATGGTTATCCTAGTATAAAAATTCTATCAATTAAGTGCATTGGCAAAGTCATCATCGGATATTCATCAAATCTAAGCAATTCTTGTTCCAACTAAAGGCATGGCAAGCAATTTATGTATCCTAAATGTAATACTTAAGATGAATGTAACTAAACATGGTAACTACCAATAACAATCACCCCCCCCAAACTCGAGTGAGGCATTGTCCTCAATGCATGCATTAAAGAAAAATAAAAATAATGAAAAATAAAATGCATACGAGGACTTACTCCGAGAGTTCGTCATCGTGGATGATTAGTTTCCTTTTGGTCGGTGTCTTGATTCTCTTGCTTGAATGCGATGGTTGTTTCCTTGTTGCCGGTGGTGGAATCGATCCTCGTACGGGGTTGTCCTCATCGTCCTCTTCATCAGTGTCATTGGATTTTCGCTTGGAGGATTCAATTGATGCGGTCTTTGTTGGTGCAATGGATGACTCGTCCGAATCTGAAAAATCAGAAAATGATTCTGTAGGAGTTGATTCGGGCATAGGTGCTTTACCTTTGGCTTTTGCAGTGGTTGCCGAGATGTCTTTAGCTTTGGTTGCCGTGGCATTTTCAGGGTTGGTTGCCGGGGCATCTGCTTGTGCAGGCACGATGTAAGTTGCCACGGCATCATCTGTTGTGGTTGCCGTGGTGACTGCTTTATTGGGTGTCGGGGTAAGGATCTCGGCAGGAAAGATTGGGAACGACACGCGATTGTCCGGGTACTTTTCTAGGATGACTTGGGTGATGGCATTGTTGTGCTCCTTCATGTACCGCATGAACATTATTTGCCGGTCTTCAATTTGCCTTAGGTGGCTCACCAATGGTTGCAAGAGTGCTTCAAAGTGTCCCGGGGTTGATGGCCGAGTTGCCCAGGCGTTAGGTGCTTGGGCATTAGGGATTGTCGAGGCGGCAGGAGTTGTCGTGGCAATTGGAGGCCTTGAAGATTTTCCCGGTGCCTCTCCCATTAGCTTTCAGATTTGTGCTTGATTCCAACCGGACTTTGGTAGGGCCTTTTCATCGGTGGACTCACTTGGGACATGCATCTCCTTGCAAAGATTAGAAATTAAGCAAGGGAAGAAAAGAGAACCCTTATCTTTTGAGCTACATACAAAAATCTCATCACAAATAATTTTTCCAATGTTAATGATGCGATTATGCAAAATAGAATGTATGAGCAAAAGACGTGGTATATCAACGGTAGTATTGTGTGTGGTGGGCATTAAAGAAGTTTTAACAAACTTATTCCATAGTTTTGCCTTGGGTTTAAGCCGAAGGTGATTTACCGTGCCCTTGTATTTACCATCGTTCCAATGAGTTCTTGTTGAGTGAGTTCTTGAAGCACCTTGTCGAGTTGCTTGGGCGTGATTTAATCAACGAAAGCTTGATGCTCGTCCTTCTCAATGTAAAGCCCGTAAAAGGTGTTGACGTTTTCGAGGCTTATGAGTATGGCCTTGTCACGAACAAAAACATAAGGATTATCCGGGTTAGGTGAGTGAGCATAGAATTCTCTTACCCATGAGATGTTGCCCGGTTCCGATTGATGGCAAAAGATTTGCCACTTTTGATGTGCAATCCTCTCGAAGATGAATTGTTCAAGGCCAGAATCTTGATGAGAGTTGGAGTATTCAAAGCCTTGTTCTTCATAAATCTTCCGGCTTTCAAACTTGGAGTGAAATCTTTCTTGAACCACCGGTGTAGCAAACTTCTTATATCTTGGTTCTTTGGAGGAACTTGGATGAACCAAAAATTTAATTTTGGATGCCATGGATGATCTTGGTTGTGAGTTTTGTAAAAACAAATAAAAGAAAATAAAAGAAACTAAAGAGTTACAAGATAAAAAGTAGGAATAGGTTAAGGGTGATGGGTTTTATAGAAAAGATAGGTGGTAAATATGGTGGGTGGGATTAGGGGAAGACGAAAAAAGGGTTTTGGTTTAGGGGAAGGGTGACGACAAGGGGTTTTTAATTAGGGTAAGTTGGAGGCTTTATATAAGCCTTAGATTCAGCCCATTAATTTCCTTGTTGAAGATGTTTTCCTTCTTGGATCAAAATTCCTCTTTATCTTGAACTTTTTTCCTACAATTCAAAGACAAATCAAATAAGGATTAAAATTAAAGATAAACTAATAAAAGAAAATAAATAAAGATGTGTAAAGGGATTCTTAAACTTAAAGAAAGATAAAACAAAAGAAAATCTATCCTAAAAAAACAAATAATCGAAAGTAATAAAAAAATAAAAATTAAATAGTTCAAAAAAATAAAAAAATAAAAAATAAAAAAAAATAAAATATTGAAAGGAGAGCATGCTCATGCATCTCCTAAGGCGACCACTTCTTTGTTACGTTCCACATGGGCACCATTGTAGTGTTTCAATCTTTGTCCATTAACTTTGAATTCATGTTTGTCAGTGATGGACTTTATTATCACAACACCATGGGAGAATAGTTTGACAACTTCGAATGGTCCCGACCATCTTGATTTCAGCTTTCCCGGGAAAAGTTTTAGCCGAGAATTGAATAGGAGAACTAGTTGCCCTGGCGTGAATTGCAGTGGCAATAGCTTTTTGTCATGTCATTGCTTTGTTTTCTCCTTGTAGATTCGTGCATTGTTATAGGCGAGTGCATGGAATTCTTCTATCTCGTTGAGGTCCAACAAACGCTTTTGTCCGGCACTTTCCCAATCCATATTCACGGTCTTGATTGCCCAGTATGCCTTGTGTTTGATTTCCACCGGTAGATGGCATGTTTTTCCATAGACAAGTTGATATGAACGTCAATGGCAAAGACCCAGAGAAGTACCCAGGTGGCCCCATTACTCGAGCAAGGGCCAAGGAGTTCCAAGCAGCCATGAAAAATATGTTTACATCAAGCTTGGGACGTGAGAAAGAAGAAATAATAAGGGAGGAACACTTTACTTTGCTTATGCATGAATTTGCATGAGTATTTAAAGTTTGCATAACATTCATTGCATTCAATAAACATGTTGTTCATTAAAGCATGCGTTGCATTTAAACATGTAGTTCATTTAGTTATACACTTCATTTAACTAAGTAGTTCATTGATTAAACTAGTTCATTCAAGATTATTAGTTCATTGAATAAAGTTAGTTCATTAATTAAACTAGTTCATTCATCAAACTAGCTCATTTATTAAACTAACTCTTAATTGTTTACATGCATGTTTTCAATTAAAGATTGAATAAAGTTTACCTTTGTGTCTAGGTGCATGAGGGAAGATGAACGGTTTTACCAGATGCAAGAATATCAGCAGAATGTCTTCCAATTCTGGATGCGATACAGACGTGTTTGGATCCAGAAATCAATTGGACGTTATTCCTCCATCTCTTAGCTTTCCAATGCCTTTTGAATCACCTCAATCCGATATCGGGAGCTTGAGAGACGAATGATTTACTGAAGACAGTGCAGGCTGAAATTTTTATTACGGGAATTTTATGCATGGATGATTTGAATGAATTTGAGCCAAGGAAGAGTTCTTTCATCTTCTACCAAGAGACAAGCAATTGATGGCCATCTTAATTCAGCAAATTCAAGGCATTCAAGGTTGATGTTATCACCATTCAAGTGGGGTTTCAAAATTCATTGAGGAGACATGAAATGAAGGCTGGATGAAACTCACCTTTTTATGACATTCAAGTCATATTAATCAGCTTGGAAGATGAAGAGTTGCACTTAAACTGGACAGCAAGGATGTCTACATTCATCCTTGTCCACATTCATCCCCTTTCTCTTCATATGATAGCAAAACAAGGCAGCCCAAGAGTCCTTCTTAATTTGGACGAAAATATGACTACATTCAACCTCAATTTGTCTAAACTAATCAGCTTTGAAGATGAGAAGAAAGGACAAAGCATTCATGTGTATTCAAGTGCATTAAGATGAGCATTCATCTTTCTTGTAACACCTTTTCATATTCTGCCTACTTCTACTATAAATAGGCATCTTTAGGATCATTGTAACACACTTTTGAATATATAAAACATCTTTGAAAGATTGCTTTCATTCTTGTTCTCATGTGGAACTTTATCGGCTTCAAGTTAGTCTTGTAGTCTTCATCCATTTCCCATTTGTTATAGCGTTGGTTCCTAGCTCATCTATAGCTAGTGGGTCACGTTCCATATCCTACCACTTCATTTCCACTTTATTATATTGCTGGTTCCTAACTCTTTATAGTTAGGGGGTCACAATCCATCCTTTGAATTTCTTCATCTTAACGCCAACACCCCATCATCTTCACCTACATTTTCATCTTTTTTTTTTCTTCCATAATCACAACTATCACTCTTCCTACACCCCTTCTACATATCTTTCATCCCATTATTTCTATTTCTTATTTATCTATTTCTACTTACATTGTTGTTTGAGTAATTTGAGAATACATTCAAAAAGCACTGCAGAGTTCTTACTAGAATCACGATCGGGCATTCATATATATGATTCAAAACTCATAGTCGAGATCATATCATTTGGTATCAGAGCCTAGACGATTCAGTAAGCGTATTATTTTCTCTCTCCGGGTTAGTAAAAAAATCAAAAAAAAATCAAAAAAAAATCTTAAAGAGGGAGGGAGCAATCTATTCTTGTTTAAAAAATTACAATACATCATT
>JAGYYJ010002156.1:0-63497 GCA_019671005.1 Hibiscus mutabilis
ATCTTCACTATAATTAAAGCTGAAGTAAGTAGTTACAACTTACAACCATGCCTTTTACATTGCGATTGATTATTGTCATCATAATCTTATTCTATTGAGTTTGACACTCGACCGGTTGATGAAAAAGAATACATATAGGATCGTTCATCTATGATCTATGGGCATTTGCGTCTGCCGCCATGGGTGGTCATGTCACGGTAGCAAGGACACACATCATAGTTATTGTAGGTGCCAGGAGGGACGCAGCTGCATCGAGAACAACATGTTCCACATGCCCTCTTGTAAAGGTTCGGCCTCGACGATAACTTGTATCTCCCAGCACAAACTTTGCCACAGTCTAATTAAACCATAACATATATAATTATATAAACCTCAATCAAAGCTGAACTATTATTATTATTATCAGATATATTGAAGGATGAACTTATGATTATTACCTATTTTTTCATCAGTGATCACAGAATTGTCCACCATGTTCGTGATCACCTGTAAACACACAAGTGAGCCATAGACTGAAAGTTTAAGAAAATAATTCAGAAATGCGAGTGCTTTACCTTTGTGTCAGACGAATCAGCAGAGCGAAGTGAAAGTAGAGAAAGAAGTAGGGAAGCCAAAAGGGTTTTGGAGATGGCCATCGCAATTAGATTTCAGAATTATAGCTAATTGGCAAAACTAAAAATTTCTGAGTGAGAGATGAGTAGATCAACACTGCCTGGCCTGGTATTTATAGGTAGAGAAAGGAAAGAATAGACGGTAATGTAAAGGTAAGCTGGATTCTTACCAAAATTATAGCCTTAAAAGGAAAGAAAGCTATCAGGCTGATGGATCAATAGGCATGGGGAGATTGGTGAGTCATATGTGTAAATGTGGCAGAGTAATGCAATAAAGTAATCCATTAAGAACACATATCAAATATGTGTTTTCCACTATGTAATTCTTTCAAAATAATTCTCTTACGTGTTTCAGCGTTGATGTAAAGTCATGTGAAGAGGAGTTCTGAGATGACATTGTTTTCCAAATAGCACGAGGGCCTTGTGGAATTTTGTCTTAACGAAACTTTGGTTCTTTGTTGCTTGTTTGATCGTTCAAGAATCTCTTTGAATTTGAGATGTCTTGGTTGCATGAAACGGTTCAATTCGACGTGTAAACCACCATTATTGGCTCAGGTAGAAACCCTCTTCTTCCCCATTTTTTTCTCATTCATATGACATTACCAAGTACCATAAAAAACACAATAATCAAGTAATTCATTCTATATTATCAATAAATCTTTGGACATGGAAAAATCATGATGGATCGAGTCTAGAAAGTGCTCTTCGTCTGTCAACCGACACCTTTGAAACATTTTCTAGTGATGAGTCGTAATCAGTGGCAGAGCCATAATTTTTATATAGTGGGATCAGAGTAGAGTATGAGAGGATTTTCATACCACTACGATATAAATATTGTTGACCTCATACCCCACAAATTAAGTGGGGTCAATTCTAACATTTCCTATAAAATTTTTATATTAACTCATTAAAAATCTCATTTAACTATTCGAAAATCTCATACCACAACAAATTAAATGGGATCAATTGACCCCTTAATCAATATGTGGCTCCGCCACTGCTTGTAATCATACCTTTTTTATTCGCTCCACCTCTCCACATACGTATTGTTCTCCCACTTTTAGTTTGGAATAACTCAAATTCCAAATCACGACATTAAACAGTTTATAGTTAAATGCAAGTAACATAAAAGAAAGCGAAGAGAATTATACAAACTTATTTATCCTTTCACATCATACACACAATATATATTTAAACTCGATACAAGCCATCATCAATCATATTAATATCACGCCAAAGAAAGAAAGGAGAAGTCGTTAACCGAATGACTTTAGCTTTACAGTTCTTTTATTTATTATCACACCATGCATGCATTAATTTATTTCTTCACCACGGCTCATTAATTATCATCAAATTAAGGAGAGAATGAACTCAAGGGCACTTGCGTTTGCCACCGTGGGTGGTCAAGCTAGCATAGCAGGGGCACATTTCTTGGTTGCCGGCAGTTCCCGGAGGAACACAGTTGCAACGAGCGCAACATGTTCCGCATGCCCTCTTGCATAAGTGCGGCCTCGATGATAACCGGCACCTTGCTGCACAAGCTCCACCACAATCTGAAAACCAAATACAAATATATAAAAACGGGTCGACATAGCTACAAATAATTTTCATATCTCAGTATCATATTTACCAATTTTCTTCCGGGGCGAGGTTCCCTTGCTAGCACTTGTCACCTGTATTTCACAAGAATCATTACTACCATTAACAGAGTGTTCGTCGCGTAAATTATTCAAGAACGTAAGGAATCAGAAACAACATAAAGGTTTACCAGTTGATGATCCGATTCAACCAGTTGAATGAGGAGAAGAGAGATGAGAAGTGAGGCGATCAAAGCCTTGGAAATAATAGCCATGACTAAAATCTAACGATTACCGATTAGAAAGGAACAGAGAATTGCTTACGTTTCGAGCATGAATATATCGCCCTTAGCGTTCTATAATTATAGCAAAAATGTTGGGAGATAGAAAAGTAGTACTGGTTAGTACTTAGTGGTTGAAAAGGGTGTGGTGTGCAATGTGCTTGCTAAAATCCTAAACAATCTGATGGCAAGTACTCGGAAGTGTGCAGTGGGGAGTAGTCAATTTCCAGGGAATACCTGTGGATCGAAAAGCTCCAATAGAATTATCTGGATCGGGCAAAGTAATTTTCTCATGGTTCATGATTGATGGTGCTTCGTTTATCTAGTAGTGGCTTTTCTAAGCATGGCTTTTGGTGTCATTTTCGGTGGGGGACCTTAAACTTGGGTTCTTTTGATAATCTAAGTCGGTTTGCTTGGCCGAGTCTCTGAAAATTTATTATCACGTAACAGAACCCTCCATGAAACATGAATCATGGTTAATTTTTATGCTTATTGGCAAACTGACTTTCAAGTTTGAGACCCATCTTTGAACTACTTCAAACTTGGTTTCATTTGATTTTAAGATGATATTGGCCTGAGATGACAAGCGACATTAACAAAAACATGTAATTAATTAAAGTATAGGTGCATGCATGCATTCTATAATACTACCATTATTGTTCTAGTCGGTAAGATAATTCAACACCCTGTCAACCAAGTGTTTGATAACCCATACTTTATCAATCACCGTGCCCCTCCACAGCTAATACTACGCTGTAGGCTGGTGGGTTCAAAGATGGCTTCAAATAGAGCTCATCTATTCAGCGTTTGCATGAATAGTCTTGTTACCATGCAATTGTCCCACTATTGCTCTGATTATGGGCACTGAGTACTTTGCCTAATTAGCAATTGTTCGGTCGGAAAAGGACGGGAGTTTTGTCACTTATGCAAATGCTCTTTAAACACCACTCCAAGTAACCAACCTAATCCGATCAACTAGACAAGTGCTTTTCAAAGCCTCTTTCCGACAACAGCTGCACCCTGCTCATCCCTCACGAATCTGTTGCCAAAGTGGCTCATAGTCATGCTTAATTATCCATCATTTCAGCAGCTTTCAGAGTGTTTGAATTCACTGAATTATTGCATAAAAGGGAAGGGCTCCAGAGTTGTGCTCATTTCAATTAACATCCTTTGTTTTGACAGTATTAAAGTTAATCTTATTTTTTTTTTGAAACTGGATTATATTCAATAGTAAAAGGATTACAAAGGAATCACACCTCAAACATTGGGAGTTCAGTGCAAAACAAAAAATGCAGTAAAATCTAAGGGTGTGAAAGACGTTAAAATACCAAACTAACACCTTCAGAAGAAAGCTTCTGAAGTTAAATTCAGAAAACTATTACTTTGCCTTAGGTGCTCTTTGTAGAAAGCAAAATTCTTCCGCTACTTGTCCTTGGCGTATCAGCACAATCACAAAAAGGGAATCATAACATGTACAGCTCGACCTCCTTCGTTGACAAAAAAGTTCGATGATGCTCGTCACCTGAACTCTAAACTATCAAAAGATAGACTGAAACTGCCATAAAAGCAGACGAAAGAATTGCCATAGAAGCAGATATGGTATACACCTGACAAAGTAAAACAAAAAAAAAATGAAACTAAAATTCATCAGCAAAGATGAATCTTATTTATATATATAATCAGCAAAACGGCCAACGGCAGCCGCCAGCAAAGAAGAATAGTACAAAGAAGAAGAACTATGAAACTTAAAAATTTCTTGTAACTGCTTTAGAGCAAATGGGAGAAATAAGTTAATATTATCTTTAAACATTCATATATTATCATTGTTTAATTACTATCAACATCAAATAGTTTCAGTTCCCATGTTCGATGTTACTTAGGAGCAAATTTTGCCTCCCCTCCCCTTAAATAAGAATAAGAACTATTAAAAAATTACTTTTCAGAGTGCTTTTAAAAAAGCATTGTGAGAAAATATATTTATTAGAGTTTTTTGAAAATTTTGGTCTAAATATTTAGTATTGTTATATAAAAATACTTTTAAAATATGAAAAATACTCTGATACACAAGACTAAATCTTTCAAATTTAAGGTTTAGGGTTTTAGTGTGTAAAGTGTAGAATCTAAAGTTTATGGTTAGAATTTAGAGTTTAGGGTTTAAGGTTTAGATTTTAGGGTGCTAGAGTTTGGGATTTAAGTTTTAAATTTTATAGAAAAATTGTGTACTTTTTTTACACGGCTTGTGTATCAAAATATAACCTTTAAAATATATAATATTTGTAGATGCCCATTTTATCCGGGCTTCTGAGTCTATTCATATTACAACCAAAAACTCAATTATAATTACACAAACCAAACCCAAATTACAATAAAAAAACCCAGGCCCAACCAACCCAATATCCATTACAAACCCTAAACCTAAGATAATAAAAAAATCCTAGCTGATATAATCCCTTGCTCAGCCGCCGACATCCAACTCCCCCTCGCCACGTGGCTGCCACGCGTCGACCATGCAACCGGCCACCGCCACGCGCTGCCACCCTCCACCGCCACACCGACCTGCAAAAAGGAACGATATTACAGATCTGGAAAAGAATAAACAAATGGGAATATCATGTGTATTATGGGTTATAAAAAACCTTTCGAACAACAATGTAAAGGGAGATTTGGAATGTAATCGTAAAGTTTTTTTCGAATAAAAAATAGAGTCGAGTTAAAAAATATATAGAAAGAAAGAAACATATTCAAAGCAAACGGAAAAAGGTAAAAAAAAATCATATAATGAAATAAAGAGAGTACGGGTTTCATCAGATCTAGGCATTTTGAGTGAGATTCAAAAAAAAATTAACCCTAAATTCGAGAGTAGGACCCAAAACCTAGTTGGTTTAGCTGTCGGCATGAACTTCGGCCGCCGTTCGCGGCGTCGCTTCGTCGCCGGCGAACGGTGCCACGTGGCCGTCCACGGCGGCACGAGCGACGACGACTACTCCCCTAGCCGAAGAAGAGAGAGAATTTACGTGCATCACAAAACGACGTTATTTTGGGCTGAATTTGATATTTATGTGCATCTTAAAACGACGACGTTTTGGGCGTCATCGTTCATGCCCAAAACGACGTCGTTTTGGTCTTGTACCCGAATACCAGACACGACCCGGCCAGGATCCGCGTCATTTTAAAGCTAAATGGGGAAATTACAGCCATGGTCCTCCTACTTTTGTATCCTCACGATTTTGCCTTTTAATATTTATTTCCTTTCATTTTCGACCTCTTTTCAGTTTTTTTTTTATAATTTTGCCACTGTTTTTATTTTATTATTATCACGTATTATTTTATTACATATACAACACTATTATTATTAGTACACGATATTAGTATATTGTTATATTATTATTATTATGTATTACTTTTATATCATTTATACTTTATATATTATTATATTATTTTACTCATACTATTATATATAATATGTTATACTATTATATTAAATCATTGTTATTAATATTATTATTAGTAATTATTATTATAAGTATATTAATATATAATATACCATATTATTATTCCTACTATTTTCTTTTTGTTATACATACATACGTATTTTACACTATTATCCTTATTATAATTAATATTACTATTTACATAATATTTATGACCTAATGTATAATCGCATACTTCTTAGATGCTTTTTAATCGAATTTTAAATTAAAAATAGTTTTTAGGGGTTATCGCGAAAAACGTATCTCGAACGTAAGAGGTGCCGCTTTCCGTTAACTTCTATTGAAAATATTATTTTATGTCCAAACTTCAATTTTTAAACTAGGTTCCTTTATTCGGAATCTAATAAGAAATTATGCCTCGGGCGTTGGGGTGTAAACTTCTCTTTTACAAAAACATTCTTTCAAATATTTTAAGGGGTCGCAAATTTTAAATTAAATTCGAATTGTTAATTTCCCTCTTTTAGACAATAAATGATCGACCATGTATCAATTTTGGGCGTTGTGGGGTGCCACCCTTCCCCACACGTAACTGACTCCCGAACCTATTTTATGGTTTCACAGACCAAAACTCGTGTTTTAATAAAATAACGCAAAAATATGTTTTATTAAAATAACCGGGTTTTCAGGTGATCCAATCTCACCTAACTAAAAAGATTGGTGGCGACTCCCAAATAAACCATTTTTTTTGTAAAAACGCGTCAAGTGCCCGTCGCGGTGCGGGGCCCGTTATTACAATATTCATTTTAAACATTGATGTGCGGAAATTGAAATAAAGCTTTATACTTACATGATTCAGGCCCCTTTGGCATGGCTTAAAAATGAGCTTTTGCTCAAAAAAGTAAATTTTCACCCCTAAACAATGCCAAACACTTCTATTTTGGAGTAAAAAATCACTTAAAAGCTAAAATTTCTAGCTTTTGGGTGGAAAGTCACTTCTAAGTGTGAAGTTACTTTTTTACCCTTAATTATTAACACTAATATATTAAAATAATATTAAATATTATATTAAATTAATATTTTAATATTAAATACAATAATTATTATATATATTAAATATAATAATTATTAACATAATATTAAAAAATAATATTTTAAATAAAAATAATTTATAAAAAACTTTAATATTATAAAATAATATTAAATATAATAGTTATTAATATATTAAATTAATATTTAGTTATATTACAATAATAATGCATAGTTTAGAGGCTAAATTTTTATATTTAATTCAAAATTTTATATTAATTATTTAGAAATATTTGAATTTTATATTTTATATATAAAAATTTACTAATGAATTGTCATAAGTTTTATATATTTATTATTTAGCTTGATTTATTTCATATATAATAATATTAACAAATTTTATGACAACGAATTTAAACATCATTTACGTTTATTTATTTTTACTTTACAATATCATGTCTAAGACGAACATTTTATCCTTTTTAAAATACTTTTTGACAACAATGTCAAAGACTAAAAATCTTACAATTAACTTTTTAAAATTATTTTCTGACAATATTTTTAAAAATATTTTTTAAAAGTAATGTCAAACTGGCCCTGAATCCCCAAACTCAGGTTCTTTCAATACTCAACCCAAGAGTTTCACTTTGAAGGCGTAAAAGGCGCACTAATAATTCTGCAATGCTTGCAAAGTGGGCTAATGGACGATCCAAATATTAGACAATCATACGTGGTCGTGAAACCGATGAACTTGACTCCTCTGGACAGGAAACTTTTGTGCAATGGTGCACTTCAAAGCTTTAACACATTTAATCATCTCAAGGCCAAAAGGATATCATCTTGATCTTCAACTTTATTTATTGGTGACATTATTGTTTCACATCTCATTCATTTTATCATAACTAAATGCTGGAAGTTTCAGTCATGATAAAACAACCAAACACATTTAAAAGTCCTAAAATGAAAAATATTAATTGTTGATATAAGTATGTGGGAGACACTTCACACAGTCGTATTTGGAGTCGTGGAAGGAGATCAGAGTAAGATAGAATGATAATGCAAAATGGTCTTGGTGTCCTTTTGTTGGTAATAGATATTTATGGGGTTTTTTATGCTGCTCTTGCGAAATTATGTCTTGTAAAAATTTCGATTGTTATGTTATGGTATGTCTTTTACACGTGTATTTGAGATTATAAAAAGTTTTGGTAAACTCTGATATTAGGCAAAATATTCACATACTTTATTTGATATTTATTAATCAAACTGATTGACTTGACGAGATTTTGTAAGTAAAATAAGAATACATAATACACTTTATTTTCTTATAATGAACAAAGCCAATGCCTCCGATTTCCCAGTCGCACAACAAGTTTGTAAAATCAGTGGTGAAAAGGAACTTGTTATATAATGCATGAAGAGATTTTTCATCTAATGCATGTTGTAACACTTATGCACAGCATCCAGACTATCGTAATCACATTTCCTCAGCTTCTTTACTTTTGGAAATAAATTTGGGTCGAACTTGACCCATAAGCAGTTTTTTTCTTGACAATAAACCCATAAGAAGTTTGGGCTAACATTACAGTCAGTCACAAAATAAAGAACCAACTGTGCAAGTTAGTATCAAACCCTATCTATTTCGCTTTGTACAGGCCAGAAGTCGACCGTTGGAAGAAAAAAAGTCATTTTTCGAATTGCAACAACTTTAATCGAACACTTTATTAAAAAAAAAATCTAATTGAACACTGAACCTCTTTCGTCTTATCCTTGTATTTCTGTTCGTATTTGCAACAATGGGCACAAAAACCAGGTCTCAAGTCCCATTAAAGCGTCAGAAATGGGATAGAATCTTTGATGGGTTTAGCTGCGATGCTTAAAACAAAACAACAACTTGAAACTCTTACCAGAGAAAGATAGATTCTCAGAGATCGAATCAAGATGCAATACGAACGATGTGTTTGGATGTTTCTCAAAGGAACCAAAAAAGGGATGTCGGGAGGTAAGGATAGTGATTCCAATGCTGTTACTTTTAGATAAGAATACGAAAATTTTGCTTCAGAAAAGAGTTCTCAAGTTGCTGCACTTAAGCTTGTTTGGAATTAGCTCAACATTATGGATTAATTAAACAACGAGAATTCTGAACTTAATAAGGTTAAGGCACTCATTTCCAATATGGAGGACCGGAGGTCATGGAATGCTGAAAAGGATGAAATAATTGAGAGATTAAAATCTGAACTGTCACGGGAGGCTGATGCGACTAGATTCGATGAAGTTCCTAAAATGTCAAGGGAGGTAGAATCCTTAAGGAACCCAAGAAGTTCATCTTGTACACCTGTAATAAATCGATGTGCAACGAGGGACGAGGAGTTTGATGTGATTACCAAGGAAGAAGGAAAGAAAGAAAGAAAGAAAGCTCAGCTCCTTATGTTCCTGATCTTTTGAGGGACAACGGAAGGGTAATTTTTTTTTTTTTGTCAATCTGGCTGAAACATGGATTCATATGACTTGGACATGAATAATAATTACTGTGGTTTCTGCCTTAGCACAAAGAAAAGCATTTTTGTCCCTAAAAATTGTTCACTTCTGCATTTAAAGTTCCCAGATCGAGAGCCTCCTCTCCCAAGTAATCAAAGTTAATTTGTATCTTGTACCGATTAATGTTTGCACAAGACTAATTAATTATTAACGAATTAGTGTCTGCATTTGCCAAATTGTAAACGAAAAGTGAACGACAAAGTGATTTTGAAAGATCATGTAACTTTATACCCAATCCAAGCGTCCCTAATTATAGCGGGTGTCTGAAAGTAAAACTCATAATTTCATGTCAGAAAAAAGAAAAGCAAACATCATCATATTCGGAATAATCTTTATTTAAATGTCCGGGGGAAAAAAAACATTATCATATTCGGGATACAAGTAACAGAGCAGAAAAATTAAACAAACACCGATAGCCACACAGTAGTATATACCAAGGCAAAGGTTGCTGCCATTCTCAAACTTCATTCAGGTTCATCGCTGCTACCAACACATTTTAGTTCTCATAGTTCTCTTCCGGACCCTCCTCCTCCTCATACTCACCTTCATCATCCACGGTTGCATCCTGATATTGCTGGTACTCTGCAACCAAGTCATTCATGTTGCTCTCTGCTTCTGTGAACTCCATTTCATCCATCCCCTCGCCAGTATACCAATGCAAAAAGGCCTTGCGACGGAACATTGCCGTGAATTGCTCGCTTACCCTCCTAAACATCTCCTGGATGGATGTCGAGTTCCCTATAAAAGTAGACGACATTGTAAGACCCTTCGGCGGGATATCACAAACACTGGACTTCACGTTATTGGGAATCCACTCCACGAAGTACGATGAATTCTTGTTCTGGACATTCATCATCTGTTCATCAACCTCTTTGGTGCTCATCTTGCCTCGGAACATAGCTGAGGCTGTCAGGTAGCGACCATGGCGAGGATCGGCAGCACACATCATGTTCTTGGCATCCCACATCTGCTGGGTCAGCTCCGGGACAGTGAGAGAAATGTACTGCTGGGAACCACGGGATGTGAGTGGTGCAAACTCGACCATAAAGAAGTGAAGACGAGGGAATGGGATCAGGTTAACTGCCAATTTCCGGAGGTCAGAGTTCAGCTGTCCAGGGAACCTTAGACAGCAAGTAACACCACTCATAGTTGCAGAAATCAAGTGGTTCAAATCTCCAACTGCCAGATTAAAAGTGTAGAGTTAGCTCCAGTATGTTAAATTAGTTTCACATTATAGCGAGCCATCCATCAAGAAAATGATATTTTATCACTCACAGCTAGGAGTAGTGAGCTGCAGGGTCCGGAAGCAAATATCATAAAGAGCCTCATTGTCAAGGACCATGCATTCATCAGCATTCTCAACCAACTGGTGCACAGAGAGGGTGGCATTATAAGGCTCCACGACTGTGTCGGAGACTTTCGGTGAAGGGAAAACAGAGAATGTCATCATCATCCTGTCTGGATACTCCTCTCTAATTTTTGATATCAGGAGAGTTCCCATGCCAGAGCCTGTGCCTCCTCCAAGTGAATGACACACCTGGAAACCTGGTTCAGATTAACATAAACAAGTTAGCTTCATCAGACAATCCAAGGAGAGATTGGGAAATTCCCATATTTAAACCTATAAGATCTATTTTCTGCTAAATACTAATAATTACATGCAAGGTCATATTTAAGCTAACCCTTTCCTAAAAGTAGAACTTACTGGATAGATAATAATATCACGCTCTAAAATATTACCAGGAGTAAATAAAAAAGAAATTAAGATTAACTTGTGCCAGATTCAACTGTGAGGATTTACATATTATCGTGGTTTTAGGCACTGGCAAGTGGCCACTACTTGGAAGATCGAAACTACTCCAAAGTCCAAACAAGGTATCAGCCTACGTGTCAGGTATGGACTTTGTTCTATAATCCACCATTATCATCATTTATAACATAATGATACTATAATTACAATAGCAACAACAAACCAAACATTTGACCTCTTCATATAGATCTGGCGAGGGGTTCCCTCAATATGGACTTTCTCTTCAAATTTTTAAAATTGGTTTATACCTACTATTCAAATTTTGTATTAGAAAAAGCTTCGGTAACCATGCCAATATTACAATTTACCATGTGATTATTGTCATTTTCAGGTAGATACAATAGTCACATGACCCCATGCATTTATGCACGTTATGATTCTCCATGCTCATTTAGAAATCTCTCTCTTTACTTCATGATTCAGATGTTAAAAATATTGACAAAAGCATTATAATAATGTAAAACTAAAGGCAGCATTCATATATATATGATGATGAGCTGGCAAGGCCCCCAAGGCTCCACCTAATGCATTAAAATATTAATCAAGTGCAGTAAGGTCCAACTTCTGTGTTAACTTTTGCAATGGAACATAGAATGATAAGAAGATTGTCGGTATAATAATGGATAAAATGAATATAAAATGAAAAAATATAGAAAAATAGTTTTGTTTAGATAGATAATCAGATATATCACGTAAGGTATATAAGGATCCATGCTCCCTGCCTCCACAACAGACAACGAAGCTTACTAATTGAACAAAGAGGCAGAGTTTCCAAATAATTTTCACAGTGAGTTATTAATCGGAACATTCGAGATCTTGCTCGTATTTTTAAAGCTTATTGGATCGGTAAACACTGATTAATTTAGATTGATATTTTCACTCTAGAAAGCAGTCTTACATTGTTATCATGAAAGTGACATGGCAACTCAATGAGAAGAGTTTCAAACTTTAAGGTAAAAAGGGAAAAGAGCACAGTAATTATGCAGAAATGGATCAGGGAAAATACTGATATAATCAACTTCACGAAAATCAATGTAGATTTGGTCAAACTAAAAACTTTAAAATGAAACATGAAAACTATACTTTGATTACTATGGAAATGTAAAGCAATGAAGATGATATATACCTTGCAGGCAATCACAATTCTCAGCCTCTTTACGAACAACATCAAGAACAGCATCAATCAACTCGGCTCCTTCAGTGTAATGACCTTTAGCCCAGTTGTTTCCGGCACCCGATTGTCCAAACACGAAATTATCAGGCCTAAAGATCTGGCCGTAGGGACCGGATCTGATACTATCCATAGTACCGAGTTCAAGATCCATGAGGACCGCACGAGGAACGTACCTTCCACCGGAAGCCTCATTGTAATACACATCGATCCGCTCCAGCTGCATATCGGATGTTCCATCTCCAGTGTACCTTCCGGTAGGATCAACACCGTGCTCGCCGCAGATCACTTCCCAAAACTTGGATCCGATTTGGTTTCCGCATTGGCCTCCTTGAACGTGAAGTATTTCCCTCATTGTTTTTCTGTCGAGAAATAAAATGAGAAAACAAATAGGTTCAAGGATTTTCTTAAATTCTTGTTTGGGAGAGAAAAGAGAAGGACATGATAGGATTTTTCTCGAGGGGAAGATGCCAGAGAAGGAAGACGCAAACAATAATTAATAGAGCATCATGATATTTTTTAAGGATTGTCTGTTTGCCTGTTCTGTCATGAGAAGGACAATTGACGACCCGAGAGTCACAGCAACTAACCGCCCATCCGGGGTAATGGAGGGTGAGTGAACCGTGACGCGTCATTTAGCTAGTTTGTTTTCAACTCAGTCTATATTTCGGAATTTCTGTTCATTTTTTTAGTTTTTAAACGCCGTAACCGTGAGTTGGATAATTATGGTGCGGTTATTGCTTAGGGTTATAATTTGTGATTAACCGTTTAACTAACACAAAATTCCATTTTTTAACTGTTGGGAACTAAGACTCCTAATCTTGATTAGCTGAAGGGCTCACGCAGATTAGATTGTGAGTAGCACTTGTTGGGCAGTAGGTCTTGAGGCTGCAGATTGATTGGTCGGCCTTGGTCCCTTTGCTAGGGGAACCAATTGATATCCAAAACTGCTGGAGCAATATAATTGCATAATTATGAGTCGAAGTCCTTAACTTTTTAGGCCCAATATATGTATATTTGCAACTCATACACCCTCAGGCGGGAGTATATTCTTGTCGCTTGAACTCGGGGCCAACATTAAAAATATGAAAACTCTTGATCACTAGGCCAAAATCTACGATTTTAGGCACTTACAGAGCTGTTAGAAACCAAATCCTACCTTCAAAAAAATTCTTACCTTAAACCCAGCTTTTTAGTTTTATAATATTCATCATTCTCATTGTGGTACTAATTGTATCCACTGATACATATCGTTTTATTTTGAATACAAAATGTCTTTATCATAAAATCAGTTTTTGTAGTCAGATCATAGTAATCGGTATCATTATAGTTCGATTTTAAATTTAGATAAATTCAGACACATTTACAGATTACGCTGCTTAAATTTGAGTCACCTAAGAGGAACAACATCATCCTTAATCATTAGAATCACTCAATAGGTTCAGTCGTACTTACTGATATGTACTGTTTTAGTTTTAATTTGGTACTAAATATGCGTACATGTACACAATTGGGTATATTTATTTCTAATTTTTAGTGTCATGTACGACGCACGTGATTTATAAGTTTATATTTGGCTTAAGGGTTCAATAAGCTCCGAAACTTTTGTAAAAAAAAATCAATTAAGCCTCAAAACTTCTTTTGCACCCAATTAAGCCCTCAAACTAAAGAGAAAATATTAATTTGGCTCTTTGACCAATATTGACAGTTAATTTTAATATTTTTTTGTAAAATTTTTCTGACATGTGTCACAACATGATAATGTCACATGTCGTTTTTAGGAATTTTAAATTTTTAAAAAATATATAAAATAGAAAAAATTCTTAAAAAATTAAAAAATTATGGAAAATTGTAAAAAGTGTTTAAATATATATATAATTAATTTCAAAATTTATTTAAAGATAATAAATAATAAATTTTTCAAAAGATTAAAATATTTTAAAAATTAAAATATTAAAAATTATTATTATACAATTCTAAAAAATAATCAGATTTTTTTATATTTTTTAAAATATAGTTTTAAATATATATTTAAAAACCAAAATAACTTTTATTTTTTATATTTTTTTCAAATTATTTTTTATACCTGCATAATAATATTTAATTTTAATTTTTAATATTTTATTTTTTAAAATTATTTTATTATTTTGAAATTTTGTTATTTTTAAATAAATTTCGAAATTAAAAAATATTTTTATATTTTTAAATATTTTCTTAGAATTTTTGAAGAAAATTAGATTTTCTTTTGTTTTTAGATATTTCTTAAAAAATTAAAATTTTAAAATTCTTAGAAATGACAAATGGTATTATCCTATTGCGACACATTTCAAAAAAATTATTCAAAAAAACTGTTAAAATTAACGGTCAACGTTGGTCAAAGGGTCAAATTGATTTTTTTTTCTTGTTTGAGAGCTTAATTGGGTGCAGAAAAGATTTTAAGGGCTTAATTGGTTTTTTTGCAAAAGTTTAAGGGCTTATTGAACCCTTAAGCCTTTATATTTTCATTCATTAAAATAATATCTATCTATAACTTAGGTCTTGTTTGACAAATTATTGAAAATTTTAATGTACTCAAATTTAATATTTTCAATGACTTAATTTTTTAAACAGATTCGATAATTTGAAATAAAAATCACATAATAAAATATTTTTATATGAAAAAACATCTTATTACATGGCATCCCCCCTATTTAGTTTATTTCATTCACAACGCTAGTAGTATCTGATTCTTTATCTTGTTAAAGAGATTTAACGTCTCACTTTTTAGTCTAACTAATAGTTAGCTATCAAGTGTTAATATCAGTCATTAATTTATATACTTTTGTGGACGTTTTAACTTTTTTTTTAAATTTGATCCTACAATTAAATTTTTTTTATTCCGTACTTGGTTATTGACAGAGAATTCTAAAACATTAAAAAGAAATTCTGAATCTCTACAGGAAAAATACATAACACTTTAGAATGTTAAAAAATACCATGGAAAGCTCTAAAAAATTCTAGAAGGTTATAGAATGTTGTAGAATGGTCTGAATTGTTCTATAATACAGTGGAAGATTATAAAATGTTATAGACGCTTGTAGAGAATTTTCCAAGACTAGTTCATTTTTAAATTGTGTAGAAAGTTCTAAGAATTGCAAGGTGCTTCTAGGCTTGTATAAATTTCTCTGAAAGTTAAATATTAATCATGGGATTAAATTGATCTCCATCGTCCATTGAGGAAGTAGAATGCTATAAATAAATACTCTTGCATTCGACAATGCATCCTAAAATCTAAGAATTCAAGTACTTTGTAAAGCATTCTCCAAGTTAATAAAATTATCTTTTCAGATATTCAATATTTTAGTTATTTTATTTTTTACTTAAAATATATTTATCTTATTATTTTTTTACTATGTTTAGCTTGCACTTTGTAATCACTCATTTTTGTCCGGGTTTCTAGTATTTTTAGTATTATGTAATAATAATATTATTAATTTTTAAAAAAATATATAATAATAATAATTAAAAAAAGCAAAAAAATAATAAATAAAAAAAGAGGGGGAGGGGAGTGGAGTAGAGTACAAGGCTCCACGTCACCCACCTCACCCCTCACATTGCCTATAAATAGGCATGCAATTGAAGGAGAATAAGCATGAATCGGCAAAATGGGGCTGGCCAAATAAGAGAGCAGTGCTCTCGGCTAGCCTAGGGCCAATGGGCAGTCCCCTCGGTCCTAACCGGTTCGATCGGAGTCCTATTTTGGGTCCAGTCTAGTTAATTTTTTGGAGAGGTCGTGGTAGATCTCGGTGGGGTTCCGTCGGGGTTCGTCATTCGAGCTCTTAGTTAGGTATATTTTCTTCCCTTTTTATTAGTGTTGTAATTTTTATGGTTTAATGAAGTATTAGTTAATTTAAAATTGTATTCTTATTTTTTAGTTTGTATGCTTATTTATGTTTTAGAATAGTATTTACGTATGTTTTATGTATGTTAATGTTTTTATTTATGTTAGATTTGTTTTTATTTATGTATGTTTTAGATTAGTATTTTATTTATGTTAGAATTGTTTTTATTTATGTGTTAAATTAATAGTTATGTATGTATGTTTTAGATTAATATTTTATTTATGTTATATTAGTATTTTATTATGTTAGTATTTATTTATATTTTTATCGCGATGTATTTATTTATATTTGCCATGTTTTTTTTAAGTTTGCATAACAGATATATATTTTGTCAATGCGGTGCCCTTTTATCCAAGCGTAAATGGGGCCAGTATCAGGCGTAGTGATAATGGTTGGGCGTTTACTCTCGGATAACAGGGCCTTTAAAATCTACTCGCATTTATAACCAAATTTTAAATTCATAGTCACTTTAATTCGTATAATCTAATATTAATACAGCGGTAATTATTAAAGTACCAATTTTGGGCGGTGTGGGGGTGCTAATCCTTCCCCATCCGTAACCGACTCCTGAACCCATCAATTTTAAATCTCTGGTTTTTACGGTGTCCGATCCACCTTGAGTGGCCGGTGGCGACTCTATTTTTAAATAAAATACGGTTTTTCAGAAATCACGCGGAAGACATTATTTTCAAAATAAAGTAAAACAAAATAAAAAAACCACGTTTTTAGCGAGAGGAACATCGCTATAGATGGCAACTCTGCTGGGGACATTTTTTGGTTTTCAAAAAAAATAATAAGAGAGTCGAGCTTTTTTCAAATAATTACCGCTTTATTAATGTTGGAAATTCCGGATTAAAGTGACTATTAAAGTAACATTCGGTTATTATTGCGCGGTTATTTTAGCGCATTTAAAATATGGCATATAAACCCGTCTTTTTAAGTGGGGGGAAAACGCTAATGCTTTCGTGAGGATATCGTTCCTCCGTATAGGCCTAGCAAGTACCTTCGGGGCTCGAGTACCTTATGCTTTCATGAGGATATCGTTCCTTCATAGGGGCATAAGCGAATGGGTCCCCCTAAATTGAACCCGGTTGAAAGGAGCCTATAATGGGTGATGACCGGGGGCCTTGTTACTCTTAGTAGGGGATAACAAAGACAATTCGGGTACATCTTAGCACCAAAACTGCATGTAGATAACTTATAGAAACCCACCCTTTTAGAGCCATGCGGATAACCTAGGTGTTTTAGACGGGATGTAAATAGGGTTGTTTTGTTTGTTTATCGTATTTAATTTGCCATTTTATTTGTTTATTTATTTTATCCGGTACTGACTCGTTTTCTTTTTGTTTTACTTTCTTTTTTGCATACATCATTGCATTTGCATTACATAAAGATGTTGGTTCAACTAGTTTGCCTGATCAGAAATCTTTCATTTTTACCTTATTTACTTTAATTTATTCATTTGATTATTTTAATTCCAAACTGACCCATTTTTTGTGATCACATTATATCTGCTCATTTTGGCATTCACTGCATGGCATATCATAACCTTTAATTTTTTTGCATTTTACCAGCATGAAATGCTGATTCACGACTGGTTCTCAATTTGAAAAATTATCATTGGGAGAAAATCTAGCACTATAGATATCGAGGCAATATTCAAAGTTGCAAATGAATCCCTTGAGTCCGAAAGTTGAGCTATGGGAACCATTTTGAATCAGTACTTTCATATCTAGGACATACATTTTGCATTTACATGCATACATTTTGAAATTTCGAAATTAGTCTCTGGGTTACCCCATATGATACAACAAAGTTGGTCGATCTAGCACCTTACAGAACCTCTACAAAAGCCCGATCTTGGGGCATATCCAAAAGAGTTTGTTGCAAACACCATATCTCTGACAAGGCTTCAATTTGGGGGCATTCTCCATCAAGGTTCAGAAACAAGCATTCGACAACTACATATCATCACTTCTCCGCATTGATCAGAAAGAGATAAGTTACTCAACACAAAAAATTGGTAAACCTGACCTAGGGGGCAACACAATATCTTCATGAGGACAATGAAAGCCCCTCAAAAAAAAGAGAAGAGCGAACATAGAAGTTTCAAATTTGCTACAATAGCAGTTTCAGACGACAACATAGAACGAACAATATGTTGGGGTATGCACCCTGATGAAAGATTCAACAAAAGGTAATCGAACCCAAGAAGAGGTTGGGGCATTGTCATATGTAAAAGACCAAGATCCTGACAGGACCAGTGAGGAGTTATGGGCATCCCATTGAGGGCCAGAAAAATCATGTCACATTCATGCATTTAGTTGCATTCATCTTGCATTAAATCATTTTTGTATACATCATACATCTATGTTTAGTGCATACACTAAAATCACCATGCATTTAGGGTAGACACATGCATTTAGGCATAAAATTAGATGCATCCACGAATTTTTGCTTGTACATATAAAAAGATTCCCGAAAGATACTGAACATCCTCAACATGGGGGCAACGGCATGGTGACCAACCTTAGTCATGGAAGAGGCCAAACAAAATATGCTGAAATATCTAATAAAAGGTATCAGCGACAAAATCTTTGGCAATTACTGACCAATGTTTTTTCTTTTTAGGATTTTATTCCTCCGACGATAGTGTGACGGATGCCAACATTCCAAATCTTACCCTCTGCCGACAGAAGCAGAGTAAATTTTTTCAGACATTATCTCGCTGCCAATAGCAACATCTTGCAAACCATGCCTCCATCAGTGGTGGTACGCCAACCTATCTAGATATTGCCTCCGTCAGTGGTGTTGTCGATCAAAATTTCTATCCAGACCCTACCTCTCCATCGGTGGTGTAGCGGGTCTCACATTTTGCTGATCTAGTATCTCCGGCAGTGGTGTAGCGGATCAAATCTTAATGTAGATATTGCCTCCGTCGGTGGTGTTGCAGATCAAAGTTTCCATTCGATCCTACATCCCCGTCGGTGGTGTAGTGGGTCCCACATTTTGCTGATCCAGTCTCTCCGTCAGTGGTGTGACAGATTAAATCCTCTCCAGGTCTTGCCTCTTCGACGGTGTTACAGCTAGACCTAAATTTTTACTCGAAATTTACCTTTTTATTATAGTTGTAGCTAAAAAAATCAATCAAAAAAAGAAAAATTAAAAAAAGAAAAGAGAAAGAAAAAGAAAAAGAATAAAAAAAGAAAAAGAAAAAGGAAAAAGAAAGAAAATCAAAATGAGCTTTCAAATTTAAGGCTCTGCCTCTTCGTCGGTGTTGCAGCTGAACCAAATTTGCCAAAGTTTGATCATGCCTCTTCGTCAGAGTCGTAGCTTGATCAAACCTTCAGACCATGCCTCTTCGTGTGTTGTAGCTTGGTCAAATCTAACTTTCGATCTTCTCTCTTCGTCGGTGTTGCAGCTACACCAAATTCACAGACTTTTGATCCTGCCTCTTCGGCAGTGTTTTAGCTGGATCAACATTACTAACTTTAGACCACGCATCTTCGTCGGTGTCGTAGCTTGGTCAAAATTTACTATTTTTCAAATTTTATCAATGTTGTTTCTTGAAAAAATGAAGAAAAAAGCAGGAAAAGAGAAAAAAATGAAAAAAAGCAAAAATGAAATTCAAAAAAAAGAAGAAAAAAGAAGAAGAGAAAAACAGAAATAAAAAAATCAAAATGAGCTTTCAATCATTCGATCCTGCCTCTTCGTCAGAGTTGTAGCTGGGTCAAACATTAGAACTTTCATCCACCGATCCTGCCTCTTTGTCAGAGTTTTAGCTGGATCAAATCTTCAGACCTTGCCTCTTCGTCGGTGTTGTAGCTTGGTCAAATCTAACTTTAAGTTCTGCCTCTTTGTCGGTGTTGTAGCGGAACCCAATTCACTATCTTCCGGTCTTGCCTCTTCGTCGGTGTTGTAGCCAGACCAAATTCACTAACTCTTGATCCTGCCTCTTCGTCGGTGTCGTAGCTGGATCAACATTACTAACTTTAGACCATGCCTCTTCTTCGGTGTTGTAGCTTGGTCAAAATTTACCAACTTTCAAGTTTTATCAATGTTGTATCAAAAAAAGAAGAAAAGAAGAAAAAAGAAAAAAAGAGAAAAAAAGAAAAGGAAAACAAAGAAGAAAAAGAAAAAGAGAAAAAGAAGAAGTTGTCAGTTTTCTGGTCTTGTCTTTTCGTCAGAATTGTAGCTGGATCAGTCATCAGGACTTTCATCCATCGGTCTTGCCTCCTCGTCAGTGTTGCAGCTGGATTGATTAAATTTTGTAGACCCCGCCTATTCGTCGGTGTTGCAGCTGGGTCGAACTCTCTTTAGGTATTAGCTTATTATCAATAATGTATCAAGTGGGACTCATTTTGCTTCCCCAACAAACAACCCCCCATTTTGAAGGTTTTTCTTCCCCAAGAGTGACAAGGTGAATCAATCAAGACAAGAAAGAAGACATGCGCCGAAGAGAAAGAAGATCTACCGAAGAAAGAAGACACACGTCAAAAGGAGAGAAGTTCAGCCAGATCAGACAAAAATGGTTATTCTTGTATTTGCTCTATTCCTATTACACAACAATGAGCAAAGAGTGACAACTGTAATCACTCATTTTTGTCCGGGTTTCTAGTATTTTTAAAATTATTGTAATAATATTATTATTATTTTAAAAAATATATAATAATAATAATTAAAAAAAAAGCAAAAAGCAAAAAAATAATAAATAAAAAAAGAGGGGGAGGGGAGTGGAGCACAAGGCTCTACGTCACCCACCTCACCCTCACATTGCCTATAAATAGGCATGCAATTGAAGGAGAAGAAGCATGAATCGGCAAAATGGGGCTGGCCAAATAAAATAGCAGTGCTCTCGGCTAGCCTAGGGCCAAGGGGCAGCCCCCTCGGTCCTAACCGGTTCGATCAGAGTCTTATTTTGGGTTCGATCTAGTTAATTTTTTTGGAGAAATCGTGGTAGATCTCGATGGGGTTCCGTCGGGGTTCGTCATTCGAGCTCCTAGTTAGGTATATTTTCTTCCCTTTTATTAGTGTTGTAATTTTTATGGTTTAATAAAGTATTAGTTAATTTAAAATTGTATTCTTATTTTTTAGTTTGTATGCTTATTTATGTTTTAGATTAGTATTTACGTATGTTTTATGTATGGTAATGTTTTTATTTATGTTAGATTTGTTTTTATTTATGTGTTAGATTAATATTTATGTATGTATGTATGTTTTATATTAGTATTTTATTTATGTTAGATTTGTTTTTATTTATGTGTTAAATTAATAGTTATGTATGTATGTTTTAGATTAGTATTTTATTTATGTTATATTAGTATTTTATTATGTTAGTATTTATTTATATTTTTATCGCATTGTATTTATTTATATTTGCCATGTTTTTTTAAGTTTGCATAACGGATATATATTTTGTCAATGCGGTGCCCTTTTATCCGAGCGTAAATGGGGTCAGTATCAGGCGTAGTGATAATGGTTGGGCGTTTACTCTCGTATAACAGGGCCTTTAAAATCTACTCGCATTTATAACCAAATTTTAAATTAATAGTCACTTTAATCCGGCAAATCTAATATTAATAAAGCGGTAATTATTAAAGTGCCAATTTTGGGCGGTGTGGGAGTGTTAATCCTTCCCCACCTGTAACCGACACCCGAGCCCATCAATTTTAAATCTCTGGTTTTTACGGTGTCCGGTCCACCTTGAGTGGCCGGTGGCGACTTCATTTTTAAATAAAATACGATTTTTCAGAAATGACGCGGAAGACATTATTTTCAAAATAAAGTAAAACAAAATAAAAAACCACGTTTTTTAGCGAAAGGGACATCGCTACACACTTAAAGTTTTTTTAAGAGTTTAGACCGACTTAGTCATAACAAATAAGTGTCCAAGTGCCACACTGACAAAAAAAAAACAGTAAATCTGTGACAAAATAAACATAATATATGTATATATACACATATATCATTGAGTTGGTGGTATGGCTCTATCATTTAATCAACCTATCAAAACAAAGAGCTTATGGGTTTAAGTCTTTTTCCGATTTACGTTTAGCTTCGTGCATTTTGATCATTTTGAAGTTGGATGGCACAGGGGAAGTACCCTACAAAGAAGGGCAGTCCATTGGCGTCATTGCTGACGGTCTTGACAAGAAGGGGAAACCCCACAAGCTTAGATTATACTCTATTGCTACCAGTGCTTTGGGAGACTTTGGCAATTCTCAAACCGTAAGGATCTGATTCATTCAACGTTATGTAGTTGTTGGGGTTTTAAGGTTTTTGTTTATTTACTCAGATGAGCTTGTAATTGCAGGTCTCCTTGTGTGTCAAAAGGCTTGTCTATACCAACGAACAAGGAGAGATTGTGAAAGGAGTTTGCTCAAATTTCTTGTGTAAAAATCTTAAAGTTCATATTTTCGGTTTTCGATGTAGACCAAGGTAATAATTTCAAGGAAACCCTCACTTCGATCAATCTTGTAGCACATTATTTTGAACAAAATATACAAGAGATTTCCTAGGATAGAAATCTGACTAATGATCATCATGACTGTTCTGATTTCTTAAGGTTGTTGATTGTTTAATATGCATGCAGCATGTTGGTTTCTTAGCACCTGAATTATTTTGTCCCTTGTAACTATAAGAGATCATTTACTGGCTCAAATTAAGGCATGATGGATAATTGCAATCTCTCCAAATTTCTTGTTCATACCTTTGTTATTGAAGCTTATGCAGCCTTAGGAAATTTTTTCCAGCTTTATTTTGACGTAATAAACTGCCGAAAGCATTGGGGAAGTATTTTAATATCATTTATCGGTTGTAATTGTCGCATTCAGGTGACTTGAAGCCTGGTGCTGAGATGAAGATCACAGGACCTGTTGAGAAAGAGATGCTTATGCCAAAAGATCCAAATGCCACCATCATAATGGTAACTCTACATTATCAGCTCTTCAAGAGTACCATATACTATCAAAAGGACATGTTAGGCTAACCATTTATCTGTGCATTTAGTAACACAAGTTATGTCTGGTTTCCTCGTTGCAGCTTGCAACCGGAACTGGAATTGCAACTTTCCGTTCATTCTTATGGAAGATGTTCTTTGAAAAGCACGACGACTACAAGGTAGGTCGGATATCCAAAGCTTTCGAAAAAGATTAGCTAATTATGGAAAAAACTTAACCGATTACTGGCATGAAATGCAGTTTAATGGATTGGCTTGGCTCTTCTTGGGTGTTCCCACCAGTAGCTCACTGCTCTACCCAGATGTATATTCAAACCCGAATGGCTCAATATGCTGAAGAGCTTTGGGAATTGCTCAAGAAAAACAACACCTATGTCTATATGTGCGGCCTCAAGGGAATGGAAAAGAGAATCGATGATATCATGACTTCTTTGGCTGCCAGAGATGGTAATTTATACAATGGGAAGATTTGACTTCAACATTTGCCAAAAATATGATTTCAGAACTTTTTTTTACTTCTTTCAGGCATTGACTGGCTTGAATACACGAGACAATTGAAGAAATCTGAACAATGGAACGTTGAAGTCTACTGAGCTTGGCTGCATTATATTAGCCATTCAGTCCTTTCGCTTTGCATCATCTCTCTCCTTTTTTTAAACTTGTTTGATGTGTAAGTTGAATTGTAAATTCAATTCATGAATTATTGCCTCAAAACAGGTTGTATAGTGCAAATTTGAAGGAGATACTTCCTCTCCACTGGATAAATTATAAATTATATAATAGACCATTCCTACCACGTAAGCAATAGACCCTAATCAATTAAATTAATCTATTTCAAGATAGACCCTAATCAAATAAATTAATTTGAATTAGTCCACGTAATAGAGGGACTATATTGATCCATTTGATAGTATATGGACTAAATTGATACAGTCCCTATAATAGAGGGACCTTGAATGTACTTTCACCGTTCATTACTATTCAAAAAGTGAATTTGGGAAAGACATAATGCAAAAAAAAAATATCTCTAACGATTGAATAATCATTTTGTTTAATATTTTTTTGAACTAATTTAACCTCAACGTTTCAGTTTGGGTCAAAATGACTCATTTACAGATGAAAACGATTAGTCAACTGACAATAAACAGCTTGAAATGACGTGACAAACCTACATAGTAATGCACGTCACGATAGCAGTGTCATATAGACAAATATGTTAACTTTACATAATTACACATCAATCAAAAAATATTTTTATAAAATTGTATAAAATATAAAATATTTTTTTATTTTGAAGCGTCATTCTGTTAAGTCATTTTAAATTGTATAAAAAATAAGATATTTTATTTTATATAAAATATAAATGAGTCATTTTGGTCCAAAATAAAATATTAAATTAAATTAATTAAAAAATAAAAACTAAAATAACTATCTAATTAAATATTATGAATATTTTTTGACTTTATATCTTTTTGAAAAGTTAGAAGGTTTCACAGCCCAAACTAGTATGTGGAAAGCCTAGTGTGTAAAAGAGAGAGAGAGAGAGCGAGAATATACTAACAAACACGAAAGATCAATGAAATATATTTTAGGCTGAATTGGGTCGGAAATAAATGCCTAAGAAGCTACACAGATTAATGGGCTTGGATTATTTTAGTGCAAATCGCAATGCCTGAAACAATTCTTCTATTTTATTTTTCTTAATTAGGGTGTATATAAAAAGAGCGTTTGATAAATTATTCGTATAATTTTCGTTTATATTTGTTTATTAAGTTAAAAAATTATGTTTGTTTAATAAACGAATGAACACAAATAGAGGTGTGTTTAATTCGTTTATGTTCAAGAACAAGCTCGTTTATCCAATTTTCTTTTTCTTTTATTTTCACGAACAAGCTCGTTTATCAACTTTAGAGATTAAATCGTGAAGCTTACGGACTATTGGTGTAATTTTATCATTTTGACGAACATATTCGTGAATGTTACAAGAATATGTTCGCGAACGATAAATGGACATATTTTATCGTTCATGAACACTAAACAAATGAATATGAACACATTCAAAAATAAATAAACGAACACGATGTTAAAAATTTAAACAAACACGAATACGAACTAAATATAAACACCTTCAAAAATAAATAAACGAACACGAACAAAACCTTGTTCGTTCAAGTTCGACTCATTTACACCCATATTCCTAAATCCTAATGCAGTAGAAAACTGGACTAATCGGGAAGTGTTGAACACGTTGCCAATAGACGGTAGTGAGAGACAACAACATATTTGTCATAACAGAAACTAACGAAAACTTGCTTGTTAAATTAAGCAATTTTGATACTCTCATCAATAATTAGTGTTTCAATTTTCTCACCTGCATCAGCTGATGTGATTTTAAAAAAGTTGCAGCCAAACGCATCAAGATTGCTTAAATATTCTCACCACCACCACCACTTTGTTGGAATATTACAAATAGTATGATGACCTATCTTTTCAGTGCTTCTAATCTTCTCCTCTAAAAATATTATATAATTTCAGCACAAGTGTCAGGGTTGCATCTTGTCCTTGCCAGGTGCAACAATTCAATGTTTCACATTAGAATGTCTTAGTTTTTCCTTCTGTTTCGATTAATCCATACGCGAAAACCCAACATCAATAATATACACCTCTTTCATGCTTATACTCTTGGAACTCTTTGAATTTTCGCACCCTTTGTTTTCAACGTCATCTGGCGATAACCCATTTCTTTTTATTAGCAAATTTCAACGATTCCCGTGATCAAGCTGTCGTATTTGTGTGTTAAAAGTTAACAAATATTAATTTTTTTCTTTCCACAATGTGAATCTAATTTCTAGCCTGAACCGGTTTAGATTTATGCATGATAGATTACCACTATTCACTGGCCTTGTTGCGGTAATCGAAATGTCGTTTTTGTTGCTGACTGATGAATGTTATCCATAAGCCAGCTGTTGAACACTTTTTGACATCAATTCAGGAGGAAAAAAATAAGCCGATAGGTGCTTTATATGTTGTATTTAAACACTTAATTTTTAGTACAATTTTTTTGAATAGTCTAAAAATACACACACATTTTGCAGATATTACAATTAAACTCGAATCTTTTAATATAAATATTATCCGCTTTTTCACTGAGATCATAAGAACATATTATCTCGCTAACATTTATACATATAGTTAATATTGTAGAACGTACTAATATTTGTTTAAATGTCAACCATTATCGATATTGTTCGTAGGGCTGAGCGTTTGATCGAGTCGAGTCAAAAAAATTTGAGTTATTCGAGTTTGCAAGTTATATTTTACGATTTAAAATTTATTTAAATTTTTTTCAAATCGAGTTGAGTTTTCGAGTTTCTATACAAATTTAATTGTCCACATATATTTCTTTATATATATTTCTATATGCATATACTTAGGGGTGCACATATATATTTCTATATGCATATACTTGGGGTTGAGCGGTGCACATATTGATTCAAATTTGAACGACTTTCTATATGCATATATAATATACATATATATATTTCTTCAAATTTTGACATGTGATATACATAATATATCATGCGGAATTAAAAAGTTGACTCGAATATGAAAACTGATCAACTAATTACTAAATTTTTTTGAGTTATTCGAATTTCCATTTCATAACTCAAACTTTATTTGAAATTTTTTCGAGTCGAGTTTATAAATTACGAGTCAAGTCACAACGAGTCGATTTTTTCACCTCGAGTCGAATAATTTAATTTTTTCGAGTCGAGTTTTGCCCAGCCCTAATTGTTCGATTCAATTTCATACCAAATACATAAGAGGAGTAGTATTTGGATTCTACCTCTCTATCTAATCACTATCATTTGATTTATACCTGTTCTCTTGGCCCGTAGCCATAACAAAATGAATATCTCCTAAAATATTGATGATTTAAAAGGGGGGGGGACACAGTGATGTAATCCAATCATGTAAATTTCAGCACATTGATTTTTTTGTTTGTTCGTAAAATTAAATCAATTAGATTTATTAGTTTTTGACTAATAAAAAATTTTAAAACAATAAAAACCAATAAAATATAAACTTTATTAATTGTTTGATATATAACTTATAATAAATTACACTATATCAATGTGATCAACGATGGCTTGAGGGACATCATCATCAGACAACAGTCGATCTCTTCATTTCTTCGTATTCTTTTTTCTACTTTATCTTCTTCTCATTTGTTATTGTAGCATATATTATCATTGTTTCACATTTTATTTTTATTTTTTAGGATTAGATTTCTCATCGTCTTTTTTATTGGTGATTATTTGATTATCTTATTGATATATCCATGTTTTGAACTAGGATTGGTTTTCTCATCTTTATAGGTAGGTATTTGCATTCCTCCTTGATACATCACACTTAAGCTGTGATAAAGTTAATTGTTAAGATGTTGTCATGTGTTTATTATCATGTTATTGTTGATGATGCTTATTTTTTTATTAAGTAAAGATAATTAAATTATATTTTTAAAGTAAATGTCATGATTCGAACTTATACAAAATGAGATAACATAAATATTTTTGACCACTCGGTTAATGAATCTTGATGATGCATATTTTTCATTGTTGACTGTGATGTTTATTTACATATTTTGTTTTCTAAAGTTGTTTGATTAGATTTTTTTATTATTTTCATGTATGCTCTTGTTTTATCGGACAAATATATTATATTTTAAAAAATTGTAAAACTTATTTAAAATTATATATTATAAACGCACAAATTATATATAAGTTTCAAGAAACGTTGTACGTTTCAATAAATTATATTATTTGTAATAAGCAAATTACTAAAACTACAAATAACATAAATGTAATAAGTTATACTCCGTTTTTTATCTATCATACCAATTGATCTGCATTACAAATAACATAAATACATTAATGAAATTTGTAGTTTGCATTACATGTAATTAGTAACCAAATTGCTTTCGCAATTTAGTTTTTGAACGGTCGTAGGCTGACGAGTGTTAATTTCAAGCAAACCGTGGAAAGCTAGATCAACCCACCCCCAATAACGTAAAACTGATGAATTTCGACCGTATCTCAGTCTTAAAAGCTGGCGTGCGCAGTTTGCTAACTGCAAATCCCCAGCACAAACCTTGCTGTCCTGACGTTTAAGCCGACGGCTGCGCTCGAAAAGCTTCAAAACAACTTGTTTATGTTTACTCCAATGGGAAATTGCGGCATTTAAGCATAGAGATTTGAGATATTTTAGTTTAGATATTTAGAAGGGCAATATATTGAAGATCTTTTAAGCTGATGTTCAAAAAAAAAAAAATCTTTCAATCTGCTGTTTTCAGGTCAGACCATTTGTGTTTCTCTAACATAATTATTTGAAATTGACCCATTAATACTTATATTTACCTCGGGCTGTTCAACTAATAACCATTTTTTAATATGAAAATAGAGAAAAATTTCAATACGCAAGTTTACACAAACATTTTAATTTTAAGAGTTAGGGTTTAGAGTTTAAGGATTTGGATTACAGGGTTTAGAGTTTAAGGTTAGTGTTTATAATTTAAGATTTAAAGTTTAAGGTTTAGGGTTTAATTTTTTAGGGTTTAAATTTAATTTTGATTTATAGTATAAATACACAGGCCTTACACAGTCTGTGTATCAAAGTTTTACCCATGAAAATAAGCTTATATTACAAACAAGTATTTAAAGTATATCAATTTTTATGTAAGTATTTGAAGTATTTTTTTGTTAAAATAAATACTTAAAGTATATTTTTGGTTAAATTAAGTACTTAAAGTATATTCTTTTGTTCAAATAGGTATTTAAAATATTTTTTCGTCAAAGTAAGTACCTAAAGTATATTTTTTTGTCAGAATAGGTACCTAAATTATTTTTTTTGTCAAAATAGATACTTAAAGTATATATATTTCAGCTAAGTTCTTAAAAGTTGTCATGTGACATTGATTAAAAAATACATTAAGTACTTATTTTAACAAATAAATACTTTAAGTACCTCTTTGACGAAAAATATACTTTAGGTACTTACTTTGACGAAAAAATACTTTAAGCACCTATTTTGACAAAAAAAATATACTCTAAGTACTTAATATAACCCAAAATTACACTTTTAGGTACTTATTTTGATCAAAAATACTTTAAGTACCTAAATAAAAAGTTACTATATTTTAAGCACTTATTTGTGATATAAGCCTATGAAACTATAGCTAACATGAAGTTGCTCAAGCAAGGACAACAAAACGTATACTCTGCTTAATTTCTTTCGTTGAGGGGTCATTGGAGGGATTGAGTTAAAATATCAACTCAAGTAAAATGTTTTTTAAGATTTAAAGAATGATTTATAATTTTTTTAAAATTATCATATAAATCAAAGATAAAATTTTATTTGTGCTGGGACTGGGGCATTGTATCTCTCGCCTATCAAATAAATTTGTCCTGACCATTAGGTTAAAGAAATTGCAAATGGAAAATTTAATAATAAATTATTCATCATGTTAGTATCTAATAAATTTTTACATACTAATTAAAGTGACAATTTACTTTTTTCTAAATATAAATAAATTCGTTTTTTAATTACAAAGAAGCATAATAAATAGGATAAAGGGGTTAATGGACACTTGAGAGAGCTGATGACCATCGGCCATATCAGCAGCTAGAACAGGGACTAGCTCATCAGGAGGAACCTCATAAGCTGCTGCCGGGTAGTGATCATGGAAGCCTAATTTAATATCGTTTTTTTCGTTATTCTTCCAGTTTTAAGGGCTTTATCTTAATTAATTTAGAATGAATCGCATCGTATACCTAGTTTTAATGGGTGAGTCTCTCATTAAGAATTTTTTGCATACACAAAGACTCAAACTTAAGACATTTAAACGATATCAAGTTGCTTACCACTTGGACCAACCTCATTGGTATTTAACATCGTTTTCAGTTATGTGTCTTATTTTTATTAAAAAAGCATTTATTAAAAAGGAAAAATACATAAATTTATTAGCATTTTTTACTCTTATTATAACTTTCAAAATGTAAAATAAAAACATAAAATAATTTAAAATATAGGAGTATTAAATATGCACACACATATTTTTATATGTTGTTTTTAATTCAAGTCAAACACTTAAAAAATTAAAAGGTTATATAAATTAATTTAATAGCACTATATATTTTTAAAATGATTCGATCATTGGGTTTGTTTATAATTTTTTTTATATTGGCAACTGAATTTTATTAAAAATTTATAGAAAATATAAAAAATACAACACATTCGAAAGGGAGAATAATGGAAATTACTCCACTAAAATCTCATACAAAAATTTAAAAGTGTAAAAAAATAAATACTTTTAAAGAGATTAACATACCGTCAAAATTCAGAAGCCTTTCTGAATGTCCATGTCTCTCTCTAAACGAGACGCATTACGGTAAAAAATGAGTGAGGAGCGAGCCAAACTATCAGGCAGATTGCTCTGCTACCCAGGAATGATTACATTGGCAAGAACCATCAACCGAGTGAGGGTTTATCTTTCTATGATCACTTACATAATCATAATCAGAAACTACGTTGTGAATATCTTTGTGCAAGTGTCAAACGACCATTAAGGTATGTTGGAATCATATCAAGACGACAAATGAAATGAAATAAAAAAAGCGTGCCACAAAAGCAGAAATTCTTATTAAAATATAAAAAAACAAAAAATAAATTTAATGATCGACAATCAATACTAAAATTGATTATAGATACATGCTCGGGAAACAAAAGATTAATATTGACATAGAAACATAGAAAATGATCTTATGTGACACAATAATATGTTGACAAGTGTACCTCCCATTTATTGACATGTCATATTTAATACTATTAAATTGTTGTTGTGAGACCGATATTAGTATTTTAATATTAAATATAACTTATAAATTTTTTTCAGAATAAAATTTAAAATGTAAAACTCATATAATATTTTTTCGTAAAATAATTAATCTTCAGTTATTATGATTTATTGGTTTCTTATATATATCTAATTGTTTAGATTTTTTTAAAAAATATAATTTTTATTGCCCGGAAAAATAAAACTAGTTTATGATAAATTAAAACCGGTGTAAGATGTCTAATGAAGGGACCGACCAAGCGAACATATTACATATTAGGGATGTAGCAAGCCGCTCTTGACTTGGTGCTCTGCATCATCCTCGGCAATGATTTAGTTCTCTTTTGCATAATTTTTTTAAACTTTTTTCCTTTCAGAATTTAAATTTGACCTTATAAAAAAACGCGATCGAATGATCTCCATAGAATTAATAATTTATTAAACAGCTATAGATAATGTTAGAACGAGTTAAGTAATCTAATTCAATTTATTATTTTGAAATTATGAATTGGATCAAACAATTCAAAATTCAGTACAAAAGTATTTTATTTTATAAAAAATCAAGTGATCTGTTTATGGAATAATACTTGTGCTATTAAATATGATATTGTCACGGGGCTAGACTTCTGAACCAACCCAACGTGCGGCCTTAGTCGATTCCTTAAGACAAACGACTAAGTAAGCCTGAATCTTCGATCCGAAAGATCGAATACTCCCAAGTCGCAGAAACACAAGATCGTTCCAAGAGGAACCGAACAAAAGAGAAAGGCAACAAGAACAAGAGAAAGAACGCTCAAGAACGCGAAGAACACTACAGAGTGTTTTTAGAGTAAATGCCAAGTGTATTACTCAAATGATGGATGAAAGAATGGATTATTTACAAGTGGGGAGGGAGCCTCTATTTATAGTTGAACTCCCCTACATCCAACGGCTCAGTTTAAATTACATCGACGGTCGAGATTGATCTTATCTTATCTTATCTGATCAAATCTCAATTTCAAATCTCTAATTATCACAAACATTATCTACACATTATATTCAAATAAATGGATAATGCTTTGACCAAATTACCCTCCTGAATCCTCCATGGATTTGGTTAAGTCTTGTGGGCTTGCGGGCTTTCTAGCATTCCCCAAGTGCTGGGCCAAGTCTAATGATCTTGGCAAGTTCGTTACACCGCGCAACCCTTCTTTAGCTGGTTCTTGCGCTAACGCCTTGGTCCCAAAGGTATGGTCATCGCCATTCTCCGAGTGCTGGGCCACATTTGGCAAGCCCGTTGCATTGCGCCCAACCTCCTTATTTGTTGCTCGCGCTAATGTCTCGATCCAAAAAGTTTGGTCCGCGACAATCTCCCCCACTTGACTTAGCGACGCCCTCGTCGCTGCACTCGAACGATCCTGGGCAGGGTCAACTTGATTACTCGTCGATGCCTCGGCTTCATGCAATTCCCCCATATGAACTGCTCGCCTCGACTCAAACTGTCGTTGAACATCGCGTGCTAACACGCCTCTTGACACATCTTCCTTGTAGGAGCACTCTCCCACAAACTCTGATTTACCTCAACTCAGACCCACATGGTCCTGCGACAAAGACTTGGAAGTCGTCACAACATTGAACACAGACTAAACTCTCAGATTCGTCGACAACTCTGGCTTGCCCCTTTGAACTCTGAAAGGTCTCTTCCAATCTTCTCTTCCCCCGCACTGAAGACTAGGTCTCACTTGACCTACGCTCATCAACAACGGCAAATCAAAACCAAAAACACTAGGAATGTGTTTGAGATGTACCTTCTCCTCGATCACATTTACTCTAAAATGGGTCAGCCCTTCTGTCTCCACGAAGTCTGGCCCCCTTTGCATTGAACCTTCCTCGTCGAAGTTCTTTGCACGCATCGGCACCTTTTGCCCAAGGTCCGTTGCCCCTTGTTGCACTCGCCCCTCTGACTTGAAGTTTGGTGCACTCTTCTTGCATCGACCCTTCTTCCTTGAAGTTCGGTGCTTCATCTTGCGTTGGCACTTCTTCCCCGAAGTCCTTCGCTCGATCCCCACCTTGCCCATAGGTGATGTCTCCAAGGTTGCAATGTCCCCGGCTTAGCCCCTTCGACGCTTCATTGGTCTCAAAAGCGATGTTCTTTCCCGAACATCCTCGGTAAGCTCTCTCCTAGCCTTCTGGACATGTTCACCTTTTTCTCGCTTCGGTCTCCCTTGGCCTTGGCAGAACTAGACGGCTTCGAACCAAGCTTTGTAGCCTCGCTTCCCTCGGGCTTGTCCTCATCTTGGACTCCTTGGCTCGAATCGGGCATTTCCGCAACTTGTGAGGCCCCTTACACCGGGTAGCACTCCAATTGCTTCTTCTTCACCCTCGGCTTGGCAGCGGCTTTTCATTCGCTATCGTGCCGTGGCTCGACCTTGGTTTGACTACTTTGGCACTCGTAGTCGCACCTTGGATTTCCCTTGGCTTATTGACACTCGCAATTGCGCCAAGTCGCACTACTTCCCCTTCTGGCTCATCTTCTCTCTTGATGAGTGCAGCAAGGTGATTCTTCTCGGGACAGCTCCTTATCACATGTGGGCCATCGCAGAAGTAGCACTTCATCTTCTGGCTCGCCTTCTTCTTTGGCACGGGCTTAGCCTCGCCATTTCCACTGTCACTCGTCGTGGGCTTGGACGTCTCGGCACTGACTACCTTGTCTCCCGCAGGCTCGGTCAGCAACTCGGCCGCATCATTGGCCTCCCGAATCTGGGCACCTCCTTGCTCCAATGCAAGCTTCGCCCCAGGCCTAAGTCCCTCGAAGATGGTGGCAAGCGCACCCCATTCACCTCGATCCGTAAAGCCTTCACCTCGGCTTCGCAAGCATTACTCTGTCGAACATTCACCAACTCGTTGAGAAGTCTTCGCGTCTCGTCCTTGAACCGGCCCTCCATGGACTCCACTTGGGTAAGGCGGGACTCGAAAACACCTTGGGTTTGCTTGGCTTCCTCTTCGGATTCTTCAAGCCTACATACCCTCTTTGTCAACGGCGGTAATCCCTCGGAATGACGTTTGATCTGTTCAATCGTCAAGTTGAGAGATTCTCGGGTCTCTTTGGCGATTTCTTCCTTGAAAGAATCCACCTTCTTGGACAAGTCCTCTATCTGAGACCTGTGAGTTAGTGTTCTATCATCAAGTTCTTCAATGAAATCTTTTACCTCGTTCATTGTCATTTTTCTCCATTCTGATGCCATCTCGGTCACTTCTTTGCCACGAACTAGCTTGCTCACTTTGACTAGCTCGAACGCAAATCCTCGCCTATCTTGACTGCAACACCAAGTAGGCTCGAACGCAAGCTCCCTCGTCTCGCTCTGATACCAACTGTCACGGGGCTAGACTTCTGAACCAACCCAACGTGCGGCCTTAGTCGATTCCTTAAGACAAACGACTAAGTAAGCCTGAATCCTCGATCCGAAAGATCGAATACTCCCAAGTCGCAGAAACACAAGATCGTTCCAAGAGGAACCGAACAAAAGAGAAAGGCAACAAGAACAAGAGAAAGAACGCTCAAGAACGCAAAGAACACTACAGAGTGTTTTTAGAGTAAATGCCAAGTGTATTACTCAAATGATGGATGAAAGAATGGATTATTTACAAGTGAGGAGGGAGCCTCTATTTATAGTTGAACTCCCCTACATCCAACGGCTCAGTTTAAATTACATCGACGGTCGAGATTGATCTTATCTTATCTTATCTGATCAAATCTCAATTGCAAATCTCTAATTATCACAAACATTATCTACACATTATATTCAAATAAATGGATAATGCTTTGACCAAATTACCCTCCTGAATCCTCCATGGATTTGGCTAAGTCTTGTGGGCTTGCGGGCTTTCTAGCATTCCCCAAGTGCTGGGCCAAGTCTAATGATCTTGGCAAGCTCGTTACACCGCGCAACCCTTCTTTAGCTGGTTCTTGCGCTAACGCCTTGGTCCCAAAGGTATGGTCATCGCCATTCTCCGAGTGCTGGGCCACATTTGGCAAGCCCGTTGCATTGCGCCCAACCTCCCTATTTGTTGCTCGCGCTAATGTCTCGATCCAAAAAGTTTGGTCCGTGACAATATCATGTGACTTCCAATCTTGTTGGCTTATATAGGAATATATCTTAACCACAAGTTTTAAAGTTATTCTATGTTCAGAACAAAAATTGAATCTTCGACCTTGTTGGTCATGGATCGAACCCTCACCTTTACTTAAGGTAAAAATAATTTTTATCATCTCATCTAAGTCTCGTGGTTAAATTATAATAAATTTTAAATTATTTTTTTTTACCATAAATCCATAATCAATATTAAAAATAAAAAAATATTATCATCTTATTTAAATCTCGTGATTAAACTAAACTAAAATTTAAATAAAAGATTTCAACATCAACCATGAAAGCAAATAGATCATTAAAATGTAAACAGGAATTTATTCCAGCATATGAAACCATTTTATTTCGTTTTAAATCCAATATTCGTATTTATAGACAGAATTTTACATGCCAAAAACAAAAAAGGAAGGAAATAAACTCTCACCTAAACACAGCAACTCGTCCTCAACATCGGCGCAATAGCAACTTTCTAGTTGGGCCCCCCATTTATCTTTCTGACTGTGTCTGACTTTAGTTTTTATAGCTCAAATTCCCTTTATAAATACCCATTCTGTATCGCCAATATTGCAGAATCAATCTCACACTTTCACGGCCACCATATCCGAAGAAGAAGAAGATTAGTGCTGGATTTTGGCCATCCCCCAAGCTTCCTCTTCTTCTTTCGCATTATATAAAGAGTTTTTCTTGCAAGCTTCATGGCCCAACTTACATTTATTGCTTCTATTTGTGTTCTTATTCTATCGCATTCGTTCATATCAGGTACTGGTTTGGGAAACATTGATACATATTTAATCAATTCTAAAGTTAATTATCTGGATTTTGGATTCAAGTTTGGGTTGTTTTGAATTGTTTTTCTTTGCATTGTAAACAGGATTGCAAGCAACAACCTTCACCATGGTAAACAAATGCAACTATGTTGTATGGCCTGGAATTCTCACAAACGCAGGTGTTCCACCGCTTCCCACCACAGGTTTTACTCTTCAAAGTGGTGAAACGAAAACCATTGCCACACCGACATCATGGGGTGGTCGTTTCTGGGGCAGAACCCGTTGCTCCCAAGATTCCACCGGTAAATTTTCATGTTTGACCGGAGATTGTGGCTCCGGCAAGGTAGAATGTTCAGGAAATACCGCCGCTCCACCTGCCACTTTGGCTGAATTTACTTTAGATGGTGCTGGTGGTCTTGATTTTTTTTTTGATGTTAGTTTGGTGGATGGTTACAACATCCCTATGTTGGTAGTTCCTCAGGGTGGTACAGGGCCGAATTGTACCTACACCGGCTGCGCCGTGGATCTTAATGACTCGTGTCCTTCGGATCTCAAGGTGATGAGCACAGACGGCGGAGAAGGCGTCGCTTGCAAGAGCGCTTGTGAGGCCTTCGGCGAGCCTGAGTACTGTTGCAGCGGCGCGTATGCAACACCTGATACTTGCAAGCCTTCTTCCTACTCGAAGGTCTTTAAGACTGCTTGCCCACTCGCCTACAGCTACGCCTACGATGATAAAACCAGTACCTTCACATGTGCCGATGCCGATTACACAATTACTTTTTGCCCTTCGCCTAACACCAGGTAAATTTTACTTTACCAACCTTTTTTTAACCTTTTGGTTTTGCACTTTCAACGTCGAAGTGTAATTTTTATCATGTGAAAAACGTTGTGTAGCTGAAAATACATTAGCTTCCTAATTAATGCACTACACTGTAAAACATAAATGAGTATTGTCTTCGAACATGTACTTAGGCAGACCGGAGATAGTTTTAAAGCATCAATACGTCTACATCTCCAGACAGGCATTATATTGCCGATGCATTTTATTATAGCCTGTAGGCATCGCTTTTTGATACCGAACCCGCAAATTGAGACCAATTATGCTCTGCCAGGCTGAACAGTGCACGCCCATCTAAATTCTATTATTGTAGTTGACGTAATACTCATAAAATAAATGTTCAGGATTTTTAACGTTTTGTTTTGGTACCTAAAATTTGCAGCGAGAAATCATCAAAAGGGCAGAACGCGGAAACAACAACGCCAATAAACAGCACAATGGTCTACGAAGGTGCCTTGGACGAAAGTGCAGCATCACCGTTCTCGTGCACCCACGTTTTTGTCGGCATCGCAACGGTTATGGCGTTTTGGTGGTCATGGCAACTCCTCTAACTCAGTCACTAACTATATTTGTAAGTTTGGGTAGATGCCATATAGAAACGGTAAACTACACATCGACTTCGTGTCCGTGACCCGGTGGTCCCCATAGTTTGGCCAACGGTGACGTGGAATGCAGTCAATACTGAAAACCTCACCTGTCACTTTGCCTATTCAACCTGCAACAATCCAATGGAGCACATGTACGAAAGGGAGGATTTTTAGGTTGAATTTAATTTATAGTATAAGAGGGGATGGGATTCTTTTGATTGTTGATTTTATGAATTATATTTAGTATTATCATGTGTACTCTACCACTACTACAACTGCAGCATTTACTTACAAAGAGAAATGGAATTAATCATTTTTATTAATTACCGGTTTTTGTCTTGATGTTTTATGTCGTATTCTTCATTGGGAATTTTGATTAAATAAATCCTTGTCAATTTCATCATATATTCCACCCACAATTTCTACTATTAGCAAACCATTTTATCGACAACTAGCATGCAGATCTGCAACCTTTTTCTTTTTTCTGTTCAAAGCAGAGTGGTTTTGAAGATAAGATCGGGCAAATAATTGTAATGTTTGTATGTGAGTAGATGCTCTAATTGGCTTCAACTTGTTGACATAAATTAATCACAACCATAGCCACTTAGACGCACCAGACTGCTATTTCGTTGGTCGCATGCGCTCGCGTATTAATCCATTCCAGTAGCGCTACGGAAGTTAGAACGCTCAGTGGTTGGTGCGTGATTAACCATTTTATAAGCAGGCAGATGAAACGTCATAGTCTGCTAACTAGCTGGTGAATGTATTGCCCCACGCGTGAAACTGTCCATGGCCTACAGGTCCGGGAAATGGGAATCTCCATTAATTAAGCGAGGAGCAGATCGTTTGTAGCTTTGGTAGAAACTCACGAGCCAAAACAAAGTTCACAGCAGCCAAGGCATTTCAATACGATCAAATTAAGGGTACTTAATAGAATACGGCTAAGGCTGCAATTATTTTATTCTTATGATTACTTATTATATATGTATACTTTATGCCCTCATAGTTGTTATAAATCGTTTAGATAATGTCGAAACTTCTACTTAGATTTGAATGTCTCGGATAAACCTGCTAATTTAAGAGTATCAGTCTTTTGAAATTCAAATTGTTATGCTATTAAATTTTTATTATAATTGAAATTATAAGTTTTAAAAATTAATGCATAAACTAATACATTAATTTTTTAGTGTGAAACGAACTTTGTAAATGTTATTGACATGCAAGTTTCAAATAAACTGTTAACATGTTGATCTTTTGAGAAACTAATGTGATATTCACTCTTTTAAAATGTATAAATAAATATATGATATCTAGGTTCCCAAGAAAAAGACTTTTAATATTTTAATAATGAATATCTTACCTCAAATAAAGAAAAAAAAATATTTGTCAAAGTTAATGACCCCGTTATAATTATTGGCTTGCGATGGTAAATAGGTTTGGTGATCCGATGTCAAAACATGTTGGTAGTCAAACTATTATTACTGCGTATTATAAATTTTCTAATCATGTATTTCTTTATTGGCTTAAGGCTATCATAAGTCCTTGAAATTTTAAAAAATTCAATTAAGTTTTTAATTTTTTTTTTCATCCAATTAAGCTCTTATACTCCAAAATTTCATCAATTCACCCTTTAAACTATTAAATTTAACAGTTTTTTATCAGCTGATGCAACATATCGTGTTACAGTGCTGTCAATGAGTATTTTCAAAATTTTATTTTATTTAAAAAGTTCTTTAAAAGTTATAAAAATTTGAAAAAAACTTTAAAAATTAAAAAAAAATAATTTTCTAAAATATCTGTAAATGTCCCATGACAGAATTGTAGTATGTCATGTTGCAGAAATGTTTGAAGAAAAAGAGTCAAAAATTGATGGTCAAAATTGATCAAAGGGCTTAATTAATTAAATTTATTAGTTTATAGGCTTAATTGGATGCAAAAAAAAATTCAAGAGCTTAGTTAATTTTTTTTAAAAAAAATTAAGAGCGTTTCAAGGCTTCTCCTTTCTTTGATTAAGCAAAGGCAGCTCTAGTACTATTTGGATTTTTTAATCGCTAGTCATTATTAAGTTAGTGTCGACAATTAATCAAATACCAGTTTAGCTGAAAATAAACTTAAAAAATATTTTTTTTTTAAAATGATTATCATTATTATTATAAAAAAATTATCAAAAAAGATTTACAATCATGTGTTTAATTAAATTATATAAATATATTTGTACATAAAATATTTTATTTATTGTATTCGATAAAATTGGGCATGTATAAAAAATGCTTAATGTGTGATATCCTAAAAATTATTTGTACTTCACGTTTGCTTTGGACTCCAAAATTAGACCGGGGTATAACGTGATTTTGGGCCTCAACTAAATGGCCCGAAAGTATTGCCTATTTTATCAAATGAAGTTCTTCCCATTTCTTCGGTAGAGAACTATTAAGCATGAGTGCATGACTTCTACCCATCAATAATTTATTATAATAACCACTTTAACGTGGACTTTTGCAAATTGCAATAATCTATACTTTCTTAGAATATAATAACAACTCATTTAGACTAATGACTCGATGATTTGCGTCCATTATCGATAATTTTTCGTTTTCTTTTAATGTTTTATTCTAAATTTATAAATTAGACCGGTCTGGTTGTTTGCTGGATTTCTGGGTTTTTTTTCTCTTCCTTTTTTGGTTTTTTTGTGGTGTTTTGTTTAAACTCGTGTTTTCAGGTGTTTTTTTTTTTGCGTGTGTTTTCATTAATAAAAATCCCCAGGCGGTATTCAGTAAAAAAAAATCATCCTCGGAGTGCGTTATATATTTTTTGTTTGTTTACAGTTAAGTAGTCATTATTTGCCAATTAATTATAATTTAATTGATATTATCATTGGTATAATATACAGGAATACGTAAAATTTAATATGTTTAAATATTCAATATACTTTAATTTATGTGTAAGAAAAGATATGAATAGTACCGAATGTTCAAAAAAAAATTACTATTTGATGAACAAGACAAGTCGTAATAAAGTTGTAGTAGCTATATATTTTACTAAAAATATCGGATTTCTCACTACTTTTTTAGTACAATATGTCAAAGCACCTAGTCAGCTTCTTTTACTGAAGGAAGACAATCTAAGTTAAGGTTGGTGAGTTTTTCCACAACTAAAACATATATGACTAGCTTTAGAGATCTTGTATTAGATCTCTTTCGTTTTCAGTAAATATTAAAGTAGTAGGTTTGAGAATTGCAGACTCTTTTTGGGTAACATAGAAGATAATTTGGGGACGATGTTTTAAATAAAATTTGGGACAATCTACCTCCTTAAACTTTCTTACACTTTTTACCTTTTGTTTATCAATAGTCATATTTGCATCCGCGTCATTGATTTTTCCTTTTGACATCTTTCCCACATCTCTTCAACTAATACTCGTGCATTCTCTAAAGTAAAAATCTTTTGTGATGGCAAAACTTGTTTATACAGGTCTGAGGTCCCCCATGAATCTATGAAATTTCTAAAGGATTCGGATAGTGTGGGGTTCTCTTGATGATTTTTCCCTAAGAAAGTTGTGTTTATTTGGTCCCGTCTTAGAACATGATATCTCATCAACATGGCCGGCATGACCGAGATAGCCTATTCACTTGTGCCGCCAAGGTATTTTATTGAGCTTTTATCAGCGATTTGGTAAGAATGATAATGACTCTTCTAGCAGATAATGTAAAGTCGAGAAACAAAAGGGAAAAAGCAGAAACCAACACTGCTTTTTTAGGGTCTTCGAAATCATATGGGTTTCTGTCGATATGACGCAAATCTTTTTGTAAAGTAATAGAAAGGGTGAGACCGAGGGGAAAAATAAAATTAAGTGAATACCGATGACCATTATCCAAAATGATACTTTACACGATGGATAGCATGTCAAAGTACCTCACAGTCACAGTCACATATATTGTTGAATTTCTCTTGCTATCTGGTCGTGACTTGACTCGAGAGAGTTTGGGAGTAATTCCTTTGCAGACTAGTTGGTCACTCCCCATGAATTCTAGCACGTTTGCCTTGTCCCTTGTCCTTTAATATGTCATAAAAATGTCTTAGTTGATAATATAGCTTGAGGGATTGCTTACTTTTCCTCTGGTTATAAGCACATGGAAATTAGGTTAGCTTGTAGACATCCCACTTTTGCATGTCATTACGTTTATGGCAAAGTGGATAACAAATACCAATCTATCTGTACTAAATAAATGGAAATGCCAAAACAGTTAAAGTGTTAGTGGTGAATGCCCAACCTCTTGTTTAGGTGAAATATAGCTATATAACATCCTACTTAATCTCAGCCACAAAATGAAAAGGTTCTTCCGTGAGCAGCGAACTTTGCAAAAATCTTTTATCGCTTTAAGTGTAAATGTCTGACGTTGCAAATTGCAATGCTCGCAGTCGATAACCATCGATCAATAGTGCTTTATATTGGTTAATATTCCTTTTTTTATATACATTTTCATTTTTCTCCTTATTGGCGTATGAAAAGTAAAGACGTGATCAGGTGTAGGGATGATAACGGGGCGGGGCAGCGCAGGTTTTTGGTCACTTCAAACCCTCCCGATTTATAAATTATTAAACCCGACCTCGCCTCGTCCTGAATTAAAATATTAATTTATCCACCCCGCCCCAATGTACCAACTCTTAAACCCGAACCCGACTCGAAAAAATTAAAAAAAATTAATCATTACCGACGATAAAAGTTAGATCCGATCAATCCACCATCACAGCCGCAAAAAATAGTTTTAAAGGACTTTAAACCTATAAAAAAATAAAATAAAATTAATTTTAAATTATCCACATGAAAAATACATATTTAAAAGAATAAACTTGAACTATTGACTATCATAATCAAATATGTTAAAACTTGAACAACATCTAATTTTTTTTTTACTATAAGCACAAACAAAAAAAAACTTAATAACCATAAAAGTGTTTATATATATAGTAGTATTTTTATAAATATAATAAATATATATTTATTTAAATATATACCGGGGCGGGTGGAGAATTTTTAGCATATACCTGAACCTGCCCTGCTCCGACTCAAAATTTTCAAAAATCCGCCCGCACCGTTCCCTAAATTTCAAAACTAAAAACCCGACCGGGTCGGGTCCGGCAATTTTGTCATCCTACGAACACCTGTATTGTTGGATTTATATAGATAATATTTTGGTAAGTGAAAAATTTTAAACTTATAAAGAGGGTTGTCTTGTTTCTTAAATAATAATTAAAGATGTACGATGATTTCTTAATACGTTTGTAAAATTAAAAGGTTTTAATTAATCATATGCATATAAAATATATTTATATATAAGGTTCCAAACAAATAAATATGATCAATAAATCACTGTTTGACAGGCTAAATGTATATGATGTGTTGACATATGATGCGGGGAAATTCAACTTTTCCATCAAAAATGAGTTTTAGACTTAAAATAATACTAGTGACGGTGTTCTGATTTCTTAAATCTTAATGGTTAATCCTCATAATTAATTTACAAGGAAAAGTTACTTTAATAATCGGGAGTAGTATTACATATATTTCTTGTTGTCTCTTTTTTCGAAAAAATTATATTGATCATAATATATATATATATATATATATATATCCGTGGATGAAAAAGTATTAACTTTTCCCCATGCAACGTAGGCATTTTCACTTTAGCAAAACATTGGCATGTGCTTTCAGACACGCCATGCATTCTCCAAAACTTTCTCTTCTTTTCTTAAATGAAAAGTCTTCCAAAGTTTTCATATCTCAGCTGAGACAACATTAGGATTTATTTGGTTTATGAATGAAGCAAAGAACTGCAATTGCCAAATTTGCATGGGCTCCTCTTCCCTTTCTAATTGATTAGCATTTCCTAGTAATTAATTAGTTGTAGAATTTTGTAAAGCAAACTACATCAAAGGAATATAAATCTTTCATCTTTTTTCGATGCCACTATTTATGCTCATACACTAAAAAATTAAGCTTAGTATTTAGGATTAAGGTTTAAGGTTAGGGTTTAGAATAAGAATTTAGAGAACTTGGAGATAAGATGTATTTTTAAGGGTTTAATGTTTAAGATTTAAAATTAATATTTAAAATTTAATTTTTTAATATTATGACATAAAAATAACATTAAAAAAGGACTAGATAATTTTTGTCCACTCAAAGTAGCTTTGCCGTTAGATTTGATGGGCCGATAACAACTAAAAGCGCATTGTACCCACGCTCTGTAATGAGAACCAGAGCCAGGACGCTTAGACCACTCGGCAATCCTGACGCAGTAATGGCTAATAATTTTAAAACTCTATACGCTCTAATGAATTCCAGCCCCACATTGGTGGCCGTTGCAGGCGCTGAAAAGAATCAAGGTGATGATGAATGACGGAGCGGGTGAGCAGTGGAGAGCAAATGATGATTGTAACAGGCAAAATGCCTTTCAGGGCAACGCCTATACATCGACGTGGATCTGCATCAGCAAAATCTTTTACTGTAATTGCTAACTGAAAAGGCAAAGTCGGGTTTTTGCTTTTCTCCACTATATTTACCCTTCTAATGGCCTCAATCCCTAGGCTCCATGCATCCTCGATCTGGGTATCAGCCCCTGAATTGAGCCCATTTTTTTATAGATAAACATTCGACTATTAACAATATATTCATGAAATTTATGTAATTATACATTATTTTTGCTGTACATATTAATGGGCAACTTTGTCATAATCCAAAGTCCAAAGAGAAATTAAAACGGAGTCTATCTTAAATAATTCACGTGTTATCCTTTAATTAGCGGAGAAAGTGGATCCCTAGAAACGGGGACAGTCTATAGTGTCAAAATGGGTTGTTTTTTCCCCGATGGGTAAACAACGCACGAAAAGGCCTGATTGCGAGGAATCTGATTCCTTTGAAAAATCAGTACTGTTTGCAAGTCTAAAACCAAGAATGATAGCAACATCCATTATAATTAAGCCTTAGACGCTGAGATGCTTGGCCGTATGTATTTCTTCAAGCACATCGGTTTGTTTGGCTGGATCACAAGTTTAACCGAGTAGGATGCTCAATTATGCCAAATTCATAATTCTAGAAGCAGATCCTATTCAAGAGGAAATCTCGTATCATCCCAACATTGGCTCCAAATCCACTCAACAGTTTTGTATCAGATGTTAATTTTTCATTAGGAAAGTGAAGAAAAACACGTGTGATAAATGTGTTCATAATAGTATCACGTATTGCTATCTGAACAGCATTTCTCCTTTTCAGATCCCCACAAGGGCACTGAAAAGAAAAAAGAGAAATGATGAAGACTCCCGGCCAACAGAAATTCAACATGTCTTTAAAGTGAGATCAAGATAATGAAGAAAAGCGCTGCCCGAGTTACTGATTTGATGGATCTCAACCAGATGATAAGATTGAACTTTTATAGTCCAATTCTATACATCTAAATGACCGATGATAATCATCGACTGTCAATTAATTAAATTGGATAAAATAATTGATATTTCAAACATTTATAGTTCAAACTCAATTATATTATTACAAATGAAACAAATTAGATTGAACATTTTATTTTTATAATAATTTTTATAATATTCAATTTAAAATAATCAGTCATTTAATAATATTAATTATATATAAAAAAAGCTGACCAAGACCAATGTTACTCTGTCTTTTTTAATTTAACAAAGACAAAAATCAAATTAATTTATCTTCTATATATATAAATTTATAACGTCATTCATAATAAAAAATAGTAACATAATAATTAATAAATGTTGGGTGTCTTGTTAAGGTATATTATACTTCCATAAGAGAATGCGAGTTCAAATCTTAAAGATGACATTGTTTTGAAGGTAGTCTTAATTTTAAAAAACTACTCTAAACATTATCATTACTAAGAATAACCTAAACACTATGAGAAAAACTTTTTAATTATAGTAGTTTGCCAAAAATAAAATTATCTTAAAAGACAATTAGTCATCATATTAATATCTCATTAGATCCAATGAAAATATACGTGTTGAAAAAAAAACTGAACATCCATTAAATAGAGCGACAAAAAAAATCAGGCCTGAAAGAAAAAAAGTTATATAAAATAGAGGTTATTGATGATCGAATCATTTGTTAGTATTAATCATATCAAGATGAAAGGAGGGTGAACGTGAATAAAAATAAGGTAAAAAAGGAAAATGATGAACTAGATGAGTTCGACAGTGACCCCAGACCATTATCGGTAACAGTTGACTAAAACAGTTATTTAAAATTTTGAAAGAGAAAAATTTATTTAATTTAAAAAAAAATAAAATTGATATTTTTTTATATTCTAAACTTCATTGATTTGACCAATAATCCTTGATACTTAGAATGGTTGCTAAATTCAGTTGCGCCAGATAAACTCATCACTTCATTCTATTTGGTCAAAAATATTCGTCACTTAGAAGGGTTAAAATCATAGCACTAAATAGCTTTTGTGAAAGTGTTATGTTCAAATAAAAATTATGAAAGTGTCGAATGTCGATATATATTTTTTGTTGACGGTTCTTGTAAGTCTACCAGATTTACGTGGTGTTACCTACCTCTGTCCTTGTACAACAGTAGAGTTTACTCCACTTCCCACCCTATTATCCCTCTATATATAGGACATAAAATTTCTTCCTGTCATCAACGTCTCTTTTCGTAAAGAAAGAGACATCAAAACTTGCACAGATTTTTTGGGATCATATCCCCAACCAACACCCTTAAACCAACCCTTTATTTTCCCTTCAATCACACTGGAAATGGAGCCTTTTTGTTCATAAGAGAAAGGTAAAATCTTTTCATCGCCACTAGTGAAATCTAAGTATTTAGTCAAACCCCATAAATTTCATTACAGATGGATATGATCTTCTCCGCTTGTTTATTATGCCTCATCTCCTTCTTCCAAGGTAAGATTTTCATCATTTAATGTTCATAGAATATAGCATTAACAATTCAACATTAACAGTAACTCATTTTGCATTTATACATGTATACACAGGGATTTCAGGGACTACATTTACACTGGTGAATAAATGTGGCTACACAGTTTGGCCTGGTATCCTTGGCAACTCCGACTTAGGTAGCACTGGATTCGAGCTACCGACCGGAGGGTCCCGATCCTTCCAGGCACAACCCGGTTGGTCAGGTAGGTTCTGGGGAAGATCCGGATGCACATCGGACCAAATCACAGGCCAACTCACCTGCCAAACCGCTGACTGTGGCTCAAACCAAGTCGAATGCAATGGCAGAGGTGCAACTCCCCCGGCTACCTTAGCAGAGTTCACGATCGGGTCAGGCACCCAGGATTTCTACGACGTTAGCTTAGTTGACGGTTACAACTTGCCAATGATCGTGGAGGCAAGCGGCGGGTCGGGCACGTGCTTGTCAACGGGGTGCGTCAACGACTTGAACCAGCAGTGCCCGTCTGAGTTAAGGGCTAGTTCAGGCGAGGCCTGTAAGAGTGCATGCGAGGCTTTCGGGACTCCCGAGTATTGCTGCAGCGGCGCGTACGCCACTCCCGATACCTGTAAACCGTCCGTTTATGCGGGGATGTTCAAAGCCGCTTGCCCAAAATCGTATAGCTACGCGTATGATGATGCGACGAGTACGTTTACATGTACCGGAGCCGACTATACTATCACATTCTGCCCTTCATCAACAAGGTAAGCACTGACGACATAGGAAGATTCCATTATTATTTTTCTTTACTTCCTTTTTAATTATATATTTTTGGGTTTTCGGGGAAGATGTCAATTTCATAGGCTAAATTGTTTTTGTTTACAAAAAGAAATACTATTATACAACTAATTTACAAGTATTGTAGTTGGGGCGGTGAGATTTTCAAAGAATCTGAAAATATTTTTTTAAATTTAGGGTAAATTACGTAAATCATCACCGAGTTTTACTCTCAAATCAATTTTGATCACTGGAATTTTAAAACATTCAATTTGTTAACTAAAATTTATACATTGAAAGCTTCTGGTCATTCCCCTGTTCACCGTTGTCGGCATTTGATACTAAATTTCATTAATTGTTTTGTCTTTCCCTTTGAGTCTAAACTTGACCTCCATTTCGTCGGAAAGTGCCCCAAAGTTTATAAATCGTGCAAAATTCTTTAAATTTCTCTCTCATTATTCTTCATCCTCCGTCGTCGGATGAAATTCGTTTCTTAGTGTACTATTTCCCTTATGTCAATGAAGCCTTCTACCGTTAGAATTTTGAAAAAGTTTTTTTGTTCGCTGGTAAATGGACGTCGTCAAAAAATTAACGAAAGAATGACAAAAAACGTTTAATGTCTAAACTTCAGATAGTAGATTGAACGCTTTGAAACTTCAGTGATCAAAACAAGTTTAAAAATAAAGTTATACAATGATTTACGCATTAATTTATTGCTTTCATACCATTTTCTCAAAGCCCTTTCGTAAGGCACAAGCTAACAGGTCATGAGTCATTAGTCAGTGCCTTTAGCTTGTGGCATACATTAAGGATCTTGCTGTCAATTGTTTAGCAGATAATGTGCAAAACGTGTCATTTTTATATGCATAATTTGTTGTGAAATCCTTTTCTGATCTATATATTAGAACCCGTTGAAAAATAAAAAGGCATTAAGATAAAAACAACTTTGTTCCATTTATATCAGAAACAGAATCTCCTTTTTAATCAACCATTTAATTGCTGTAGGTTCAAATTCTGTATTCACTGTCACCTTTTTTTAATACTGTAAATTTATTTTACACAGTCAAAAATCTGCAAGCAGTACAGTCCCAACAACAACAACAACAGGGGTGACAAACACAACATATGGACCTATTACAGGGTCATCAGGACAGGTTCCAACCGACGAAAACTATCCATGGTTACCAGATTTTCTTACAGGAGAATCTTCCAGGATTCTTTCTTCCGATATTTTCCACACCAGAATGTTGGCTTCAGCGGTTTCAGTTATCTTCCTCTTTAGATTTCATTCATAATCTCAACGATCTTCAAACGAAAAGCAGCTGTATCAATTAACATCTGAGATGGAAATTTTATGCGGGATTCTTCTGCTTTATTGGGAGCACTGCGTGCATTTTGCATGCTGCTGAAGAGCAGATTGTTAATGCCCGAATCTCAAGGCATGGTCATGTGTATACAACACAAGATTACCATGAATTTTGTGTTTATTTTTCATAACTTAGTTTTGGAAGAGTTGTACACCAAAAGCAACAGACTAGAAAAAGGGAAGATCTTTAATCATTATTTTTAATTGATTAGGACGCCATTTGAAGAAATTTGAAGTGTTACTTTGCTGTGAATCTGAGCAAAGCCTACTTTGCTGGAATTGCAAGCTTGGTAGTTCGATTATTTATTTTAGCCGTAATGTAGTTTAGCAATTATGGAGACTATGACAATGGCATCGTGTTCGTATTACTTTTTGTCTATGTCATATGATATGATTAATTTACTATCCCACTCTCGTTCGCTAAAAGTGCAAAAACTTAATCATACTTGTAAATTATAGAAACCGAAATTTTAAGAAAAATCAGTTCTTTTATCATAAAAGCTCAGAGGATGACAAAGAAAAGGAACCCATATTGCCTTTTCCAACACTCCTTCTAAAGCTGTCGGTGAACATCAAATTTGCTTTTCGATCACTTGGGGATTGAGGTGATTTCTTAAGGCTTAAAAGAACTGGTTCCACCTAGGTATCTTGTGTATATCTGTGGACAGATCCAGGGGAAGAGGTGGCTGACTTCAACCGTGGATTCTCTTTTATCTTTAGTAACGAACCCTAAGTTTATTGTCATATCTCAGTTTCAAGTGACCAAAAGATATTAAATTGTACGACGGAATGGTGATCGTGTAGCATTTTCGCCATGTGAATGTAGATATGCCACTTGAAACTATGTGGCTTTGAAGCTTGAGATAAGAAAGGTGAAAGATTCGAAAATTTAGTGGGTAAAGCCCGAAAAAGCTATGTTGAGATGCTATATTCAGTGGGTTTTGAGCGGTGAGAAATTGGCAAAAACCTTCCAAGGGGACCCTTCTGATTCCCCTAAATGTTCAAAAAGGAGCAAAGCGACTGTTCGTCTAGGGGTGCCTTTTGATTTCCAAAGAATGTACATTTGGTTTTTGTTCAAAAGAGTCCAGTGGTCCAAAACCAAAGCCTCCATTTCAGTAGTATTTCACCAAAAGGCAAGGAGAATTTCCAGCAACCATGACACAGAAAATTTGATTAAGCCGCAAAGAAAGGCGTCATGGCTCATCGTTGTACAAAGGGCCACTGATGTTGAGCAGAGCTTTGGTCGCTTTTGGACAAAAGATTCTTCACTTTGGAGCTTCGAAAATTAATGTTTTGCACACTTCAAAATATCACAATGGGATCGTTCGTCTCAAATATTTTGATCTCATCAAATTTTGTATTATCTCAATGATTAAATTAGTAGTAGTGCTAAAATTGATTGTTTTTATCTATATGGGTTGCCAGGTTCTTGTATTTAACAGGTAAACAATTACATTAATAAAAAAAAAACAGGTAAACAATTACACTGTAATCGCGGCTATTGTGGTAATGCTCTGAATGCTTCACACGTTGAAAAGAGGAGCCCCACAAATTTTAGGTCATGAAGACGAAAAATGATTCCCTTCATCCGCTGAATGACATAAATTAAATGAATCAGAATCAACAATTTAATCACTGATAAAATCTAAAGCCATGGCAGCTGATTAAAATAAACGAACGATCAAATAACGGTCTACTTGAGAGTCTAATCTAATCTCTAACGAATCAGATCTCCCTCTTTTAAGCTCTCTTTTGGTAGTGCTTCTTTTGATGATTCTTTGGACGGCTCCGATGAAAAGCCAGCGCGCCCTTTTGTAAACTTGCCCCCAGAAATTGTAAATATAGTAAACATGGAGAATCTTCTTCGTCGAAAGCTCCCATTCACCTTGATACAGTAAAATTCAATTATTTTCCCTAATAATTTCGGTTTTAAAGTCCATTGTGATAAAAAAAAAAAGTATTCACAGTTATCCATGAAAAAAGGGTAAAAAAATTAATCATTGTTAGTTTTCAAATTGTTTAGTCCAGCTCAGTAAGACTAAGCCCACAAAAGGCAGAAGGCTAGATGTAGTTGGGCCTTTCAAGGATCATAGCTAAGCCCGTACCAGTTGAAATTGATCAAACGAAGTTGATAAGAAATCATCTGGAAAGCTTTGTCATGCATTAGAAGAAAAGAAATACGCACACCGGTTAATTAATTTCAGCACCTCAAAAACAAATTAGATGCTAAAGGCAAAATTCCTGGCAAATATTGTTATATTTTAACTCTACCGTCTAATGTACTCTTTTACTGAAGCTTCAGACATAAAATGCATGATAAGATAATGCAGTTTGCTCAGGTTTTACTTGACTGACCAAATTACTAAGGGAAAAACTCCACAAAGTGGAATCCCAAGGCCTCACAATCTACAACTCATCCTTCAGATCAGAAGGCTCTGTGTTTGCATCATCTTTGGCAGTTTCAGCTTCACCCTTCGGACTGCCTGCATCTTCTGTCTCAGTTTCTTCTACATCATCTTCCTCCTCTACTGTTGCATCAGGACTGATATCTAGGCTAGATCTAACTGAGCTGTAGATGCGCGAGGCGAAATCCTTGGGGTCAGGTAGATTGAAGCCACTCTCCATCAAAGCTGTCTGGTAGATAAGCTGAGCTGTTTCCTTGACACCCTCATCCTGAAGATACAGCAAATGGTTTCATCAAAAAATGAAAGTAGATGAATAAATTACCAATTCCTATATTTTAGTTAGAGAGAAATCATCCCAGTTTCAGATTCACAAACGTGAGCATCATTTTATTGTACATACCACGACCAACTAATGATGAATCAATCCTACATGGTACATACAATCTAAATATTCATGCTCGATCACTACAATATATCATGGTTTCATTGAACATGCATATGTACGTACCTCAGGGTCCTTGACAACTCTCTCACGAAGCTCCTTGATGATTGGGTGCCTTGGGTTGATCTCAAGGACCCTCTTGCCACGCATGTATGCTTGCTTGCTAGCATCTGATAGGGTTTGAGATTGCATGATTCTCTCCATATTAGCGCTCCATCCAAACTTTGATGTAACAACCACACAAGGAGTGTTGTCCAAACGGTTGCTAATTTTCACCTCATCAACATTCTCGCTTGCAAGTGCACCCTTCCACCATTTGGTAAGTTCCTTAAATGACTCCTTGAGTTCTTTGTTCTTAGAGTCTTTTCCAATTTTTAGGCCTTCCTTGGATACATTTTGGAATTGCTTTCCATCATAATCCATCAGGTACTGCATCAGGTATTCATCAACAGGATCTGTGAAGAAAATAACCTGAAAGCAAACAAAGGCCATTAGAAACAAAAGAAATAAAAAAAACTCAGAGATCAAGCGGAATAAAATAAGTAAAAGAAAGATGTGAAAAAAAGGTTTATAACAAGTAAATATCTAAGTTAACAGCAAATGTTTTTTCAATACCTCATAATTTTTCTTCTTAAGCCTCTCCAAGAATGGAGATTTTTCCAACTGCTCCTTGCTGGTTCCTGTGATGTAGAAGATATCTTTCTGTCCTGATTTCATTCTTGAGATGTACTGATCTAGTGAAGTCAATTTACCATCTGATTTGGTGCTGCATGGCAATTTATACCACTCTTTAGTCATGACTGCTAATAAAGGGAGTCATATCCAAAGAAACTAAAGACTGCCACAGAACTAATATATGAAGGGTAAAAAACACATATAAGATCAGATACCTCTCAAATCGTAGGAGTTTTGCCAAGCGGTTTCTGTTGGTTGCATCCTCAATGATACCAAGTTTAATGGATTTTCCAAATTCATTCCAAAACTTGGTATATTGACCTTTTTTCATCATCATCATCGCCGGATTTTTCAACTTCTGCATACCAATATTCAGTGCGATCATTAACACAGAAATAACTTGGGATGAAAGAGTTCCATTTTGAAAGGCAATTAGGCCAGAGTCCAGGCTGAACTGTTTGTAAATTAATTTCAAAGCAATTACTAAAAGCAATTATAACATGCCTTTATCATCTTTGCCACTGGACTCATCAGGATCCTCCTCAGCTATTTTACGAATCATATCAAGGGCTTTCCTAATGAGTTTCTTCTTGATTGTTTTCAAACTGCTGTGGGCTTGCAACATCTCTCTTGACACATTGAGTGGTAGTGTATCAGAATCAACAAGACCCTGCTCAATAGGTTATCCATAAAAGGGGAAAAACAACAGGTTGCAAGATAATAAACTCAGAAACCCACTACTGCATATTACAATGAACCATAAAACTTTGTATATCGTCAATTACCTTCAAAAAGCTCAAATACTTTGGCAAAAGCTCATCAAATTCCTCAGAGATAAAAACTCGTCTAACATACAACTTCAAGTTGGCTTTGTTGGTGTTGTAGTAACTCTCGTAGAGATCTTGAGGAGCCTTAGGAGGCACAAACAAAACAGCCTTGAACTCAACATCACCTTCGGCAGTGAAGTGGCTCCAAGCCATGGGCTTCTCATCACTAAAGTCCTGCAGAGCATGAAAAATAACATTTACAAGAATAAAAGTTAGAAACTTCTCCATAGTATTTTAAGAATTCTGACGCTAGGAAATATGAAAAATTACCTTTGCTAAAGAGTGATAGAACTTCGTGTATTCTTCCTCTGTCACCTCCTTTGGACTGCGCAACCATATAGCCTTAACATCATTCAGAAGCTCCCATTCATAAGTAGTTTCCTTCACCTTCTTTGTCTTTGGTTTCTTTTCGGCATCATCATCCTCACTTTTTTCAGCATCTTCATCTTCTCCTTCCTCGGAAGAGCTGGTATCAGCTGTTTGGAGCAATAAAAGAACCAAAGACAGTAGATTAGAACATGCACACTCTTTACAGAAATGTGGAAAGATGGCATCAGAAAGTCATACATAAATATTAACATGCAAGTTTCCAGTGACACATACCATTTTCCTCCTCATCACTTGAATCATCTTCATCTGCAGGTACCTCAACATCAACCTCTTTGCTTGCCCAGATATAGATGGGGAAGTTAATGAATTCAGAATATTTCTTCACCAACTCCTGCAGATGAAAATCATAGCATGTATTCTTAGCATATTTTCAAAAGACCAAGCATAAATCAATACATAAAACTACAAGATTATTCACGAAGATAACAATACAACTGACATCGTGATGGGTCAAATAAAACTCACAAAATCATATGCCTGCAATAAAGTTAATATAAACAAACAAGACGTAAGCCACACTAACCTTCAATTTGCTCTCCTCCAAGTACTCCTGAGCTTCATCCCTAAGATGCAATCTAATCTCAGTTCCACGTCCCAATGGTTCATTCCAAGTATCCTCAGAAATAGCAAATGCCCCATCAGCCTTCGATTCCCATACATACCTGAAAAACAAAGCAAATTCATTAAACCAATAAGTAACAATGATTCAAACACTTCTATAACAACTACATTAAGCTAGAATACTTACTGTTTGTCATCATTATGTTTACTAATAACTTCAACATAGTCAGCTACCAAATATACAGAGTAGAAACCAACCCCAAACTGCCCAATCAGGTTAAGGTCTCCACTGCTCTGCATTTTCTCAACAAATGCTGCATCAAGAAAAGAAAGAAAAAAGCAATTTAAGAAATTAATCTCAATTCTGATTTAACAGTACTCTTGAAGAAAATAAATATAATATTTATTTACCAGAAGTTCCAGATTTTGCAATTGTTCCCAAGTTCTTGATTAAATCTTCTTTTGTCATTCCTATACCTCTGTCACGAAGTGAAAGTATTTTCTTCTCTTTGTCCAACTTAATCTGCAATTTCATCAGGTTTATAAGGCTCAGAAATACTGATACAGAAATTCCACACGTTTTGAAACATTTCTATGTAATGAAAACCCAGAGCTCTCTGCTTTTAAATTTCCATAAAATAAAGTTCTAACGTGCAACACTAACCTGGATCTCCAGCTTGGAAGTGTCACCTTCACCAAAAACTTCTTTGTCCGTGAGTGAAAGGAACCGAATCTTGTCCAACGCCTGAAATTTGAACGAAGTGTCCATTCAAATACTGAGCTATACGACAACAAAAGCAATTACAAAAGAAATGGTGAAAGCTTACATCAGAAGCATTTGAGATCAGCTCCCGGAGGAAAATATCCTTGTTGCTATAAAGGGAGTTGATAATAATGTCCATAAGCCGAGACACCTCAGCTTGGAACTCAAATTTCTCCGCATTATTGCGAAGAGATCTAGAAGAGATCGACTCCGATTCCCTGAAAACAAAAGCAAAAAAAAAATTACATTTTCGGATTCAAAACATCACAAATAAAGGTAAAAAAAAGTAAGAAAAGCTTATTCTTAAACAAAATTATGCAAACCTTTTAACGACATCAGAATCAGTTTGTAAACCATTGGGCACAGCGCCGATCTTTTCCTCAACTTTTGGAGGATCTACGGCTCCTTCCTCAGCATTTGCCTGTACTTTTCTACCTGAAACAACCGTAAATCCAGATTCAGGCACCGAACACTAAAAAAATAAAAATAAAAAAACAGAAAATAAAAGGAAAATTGGAGTAAGCTGACCTTGATCTGAGAGGAGACTAAGAAGGCAAAGAAGAATCAAAGCGGAAGGGATCGCCCACTTCCTCATTGTTTGTTTCAACGCTGTTTTTAGTAGGATTTATCAGTAAATGGATAGTTGATCTATTTGTTTGAAGTCGGTTTAGCGAGGCCTTAAATATTGGAGGTTTTAGCAAGGGGAAGAGATTTAGATCTTGCGCAGATTGTACCTTTAGGATTGTCTCTCGATTGGTTATTAGTGCCAGCGTGGGTGATCTAACGGTTACGGATTCCTCTCGTAACACGTGTAATAATACTATTGGTTTTGCTTTGTTTGTTCGACGTGGAGAAGTCTTTGTTATGGAGCCGACCTCAACTTCTAAGTCTACTTGACCTATTGATGGATAATCTAACGGTTTTGCCTCAATAAACGTGGCAGAACACGATTGGGTATTGGTCCCCGGCTTGACGTGGATGAACAAAGTTTTCTAGATAATTCTATGTGCGAGATTGGCACGGCAACTACTGCCTTTTAGTTGGTTATACTTATAGGTTCCATTTTTCCATAAAAATGGGTTAACGCTGGTTAGTATTGTTTTTATTTTTTCTAAGTATTATGAATGGGTGTTTTTTAAATTTTTAGTAATAAATATAAGTGTTCAAAGTTGTTGTTAAAAATAATTTTGAGAAAAAATATTTTAAATAAAATCTCACAAGTTAAAATAAGTTTTTTTGAATAAAATAAGTTAATTAAAATGATATTGTTTATATAAATTACAAATAAAATTATTTATATATAATATCATTTAAATTATATTAAATTTATGACAGCACTGTTAATGGTTTAAATATAAGAGTTATATGAGTTTTAATAGCTTTTAGGTAATTAATATAAATCATTAGGTAGTGAATAATTGAAACAAAACAAAATATTCTTTTTAAGGATGTAAGGTAGTTAATAACTAAGTATTTGTAATATTGTAGAATAATATCATACAATGCATCCCTCAAAAATACGAAACAATATTATTAATTTGCAAAAAAAAAATCTAAAGTTTTTCTTGGACAGTGAAAACTGAAAAAGATTTTTTTTTTATTATGGGGAAAAGATTATGGTAAATGAGTCCATAGCAAGAGTTATAGCAATAATTCATTGTTTCTAGTCCTCGTCCTTCTTCTTCCCTCCCAGTCCTTTTGATTGAGTGAATAGATGAATTGATTACTAATGGTCTCTAATTTATAAATTTATTTTACAATTCTATCTTTTTTGGTTTAGTAATTGATATATGATTTTTTAGTCAATTAATTTAAATTAAGTAATGTAGCGACACATTATAAAGACGACCTCTCAATCTAATTTGTTTCATTATTAAGTAATGTAGTCGTATAATTTTTTTTGTTTAATAAATTTAGCTTTTCTCACGAGAATAATGAAAGTATTTATCTTGTTTCATGCAAGTTTGTTTATTTTTAGTTTATATGGTGTTGTATAAGCTTTACTCGTGCCTTTACAAGTTCTTTTAGGGATAAATTTATTGTCGTCCCTTTAATTTATGAATGCTTATTTTTTCAGTTCATCGATTCATCATGATGTTAATAAAGTAGCTCGTTATCTTGCTATGATAACTTTGTCTCAAGCAGGTTGCTTTGAACTAAGATATTCAGTTATTAATGCTAATAATTAGCGACGAAGGTGTGTGGGCTATGGAAGGGGCAATTGTTTTTCCTCACCCCCAATGTTTTTATCTTTGCTTTTATATATAAAAAAGTTAAAAAAAATTGAGTCTTTTATGACTCTTAAACATTATGTTTTTTTCTAACTCTAAATTTTAACTCTATTTTTAATGATAAATCGGTTGAATAATGTTGATTATTAACAATAACTTAGGTTTGGATGTATTGAGTAGGCTTGTGGGATTTGAAGCAGTAGTTCTTTGGAGTTTTAATTGTTGTGATATTGACACAAGTAGGGCTATAAATGAGACGAGACAGATCACGAGCTACTCGAGCTCGACTTGATTGGACTCGACTCGAGCTTGAACTCAGCTCGAGTTCTTAACGAGCCGAGCTACTTGATACCCGACTCGAAAAGCTCGCGAGCTACTCGAAAAATATAATATACTATTTTTTTATTTTTTATAATTTAAAATCTAAATTTCTAAACTTAAAACCCTAAAATATAAACCATACACATAAGTATTAAACCATAAAATTTAAATCCTAAATTCTACACCCAACAATCTAAACCTCTAAACTCTAAATTAAAACCCAAACCCTAAAATTAACAAGCTCGAGTTCACACAACTTGTGTATCAAAGTTTTTTCTTGATAGGGCTTTAAATGAGACTTGACAGATGGCGAGATACTCGAGTCCGACACAGTCAAAGACTCGATTGGGCTCGAATCAAGCTCGAACTCGACTCGAGATCTTAACGAGCCGAGTCGAGCTCAGATTTCTCAAGCTCGTTAAAAATTACTCAAGCTCAAACTCGACTCGAAATCTTAACAAGCCGAGTCGAGCTCAGCACTAATCGAGCTCGACTCGGCTCGTTTACACCCCTAGACACAAGTACGCAGAAAAACAATCTTTTAGTAATCAAACGATAATGAAGAATGATGTCAATAATGAGAAAAAAGAATAATAAAATATTAGATTAATTTTATAAATAAATGAGTAATTATTTCATACATTGGCACCGAAAATAATAAGTTTTCACAATGTCTCGCTTTTAGGGATAAAGATTTAGTTTAGTGTTTAAGGTTTAATGGTTTAGAATTAAAGATTGTGGTTAAAAAAAAATTAGATGAATTTTGCTCTTTGTATTCCAACAAATCAAAAAACATCAAGAGTTTTCACGTACAAGTAAGCAAAACTATGTGCAGCTCAAACAAAAATCTATACAATTAAACCCCGAGAAGAACAAATGCTATAATGCCTCGGTTGTAGTTAAAATTTATGATATATAATTATAATTTAAGGTTGATGGATTAAAACCTAAACCTATAATTATATTACTATGAACCTAAACCCTAACTCTTAAATATAATCATTTTATTTCCACCGTCAGTGTATGAATTATAAGTTCTAAATAAATTTGTCTAAAAACATTTTATTATTGCCATTAGTTTGTAATGGCGGGTAAAAGAATAAATTTGAAAGTTAGGGTGATAAAATTAAAAGTTAAATGATCAAAGTAAAAATAAAGTGAAAGTTGAGAGATTGAATCCTAGTTTATCCAAAAATAATTTAGGCCATTTTACTTAATTGTAAAATTTTGATATACAAACTATATAGAATAAGGCTACATATTTATCTTATAAAATTTAAATTTAAATTTAAATTTCTAACCCTAAATTATAAATCACAAATTCTAAACACTAAAATTATAAACTCAAAACCAATCTCCAACGCCTAAAACAGGCTTGAATAAACTTTAGTACGTGTTTCCTTTTCATTTAAATTCTTCCTGCGTAAGGTATTTCCCCCCCTTCTACAATTGACATTGGCATTAGGTAGGGTTTAAGGGTTTTAAGTTTTAACTTTAAGGTTTGAGCACACTGTTGTGACACATTAGGCATAAGGTTTTATCTGTGAACTCTATTGCTTTCGACCTCCATGGCTCCTTTCATCTTCGAAGCACCCAGCGACGAAGAGCCAGAACTTTCAGAATCCAACGTGGATGACAACGAAGAAGCAGAAGAAGGAGATGAGGCAGAAGACAAACCTTCTAAACCGAAACACAAATCTCAATCTCCATGGGACTTTGCCTCCTACTCTGAATCCGTGGCAGAGGAACACGCTCGCCGTGGCACCACCTCCATCGATTTCAAAATCTCCAAAATCCTCCAACAAAGCTCTGCTCCAGCTCAGCTAGACGAGATCTCCGATTCCGAATCCGACAAACAAGTAATTATTTTAATTCCAAATATCGATTTTTTTTATCTGAATTAGTAATCCTTTCTGTTCTCTATATATCAGGTTGATTTTAGATCAGAAGATGAAGATGGGGAAACAAGTAATGCAGGAGACAGTAAATCATTCTTTGCACCATCTGAAGGAGCGTCGTTTAATGCGAATTCTTTCATGGAGCTCAATCTCTCGCGTCCTTTGCTTCGAGCTTGTGAAACATTGGGTTACTCGAAGCCTACCCCTATTCAGGTCTCCATTTTTTTTAATATCAAAATTTTCATTTAATTAACTGAGTTTCTTGAATAATTTTTTGGGTAATTCTTTTATAGGCTGCGTGCATACCCTTAGCCTTGTCTGGGCGCGATATATGTGGGAGTGCTGTTACTGGTTCTGGGAAGGTATATTTCTTTTGATCTTCATCTCTTTCAGTGCCTTTAATTTGCGATTGAATATTTGATTTTTGTTTAAATGCTATAATTTTTTCCCTTTATGCAGACAGCTGCGTATGCCTTACCTACACTAGAAAGGCTGTTATTCCGTCCTAAAAGGGTTTCGGCTATACGAGTGCTAATCCTTACTCCTGCTAGAGAGTTGGCCGTTCAGTAAGTGCTTAAAAATCCTTTGAACATTTTTTGCTTTCTATCACAATTTTATTCAGGATTTTGCTTTCTTTGTTCTGGCTTAGTGTAAGAGAACTAATATTTTTTATAATCAAATCGTGTTATCATAAGCTAGTGAACTGGTTTATGCATTTTCCCATTTTGATAGTTTTGAAAGTATTTAAAAGGCTTGGAAGTTATTTTTATGCTTCAGTTTTATTGAAAACTATAAATGTCTTTATTTTGAATTTTTGGGGATTCATTAAGGTTTAATTTACTCTACATTCAATTGTTGCAGGGTTCACAGTATGATAGAGAAACTTGCTCAGTATACTGATATTCGGTGTTGTCTGATTGTTGGCGGGCTTTCATTAAAGGTTTGACCTAGTGATTTCCATCCTTAGCTGGCTTAATTTGCTCACATTTTCTATACAGACAAAAAGTTATATGTCTGATACTTTCAGCAGTCTTTTTATATGTGTTTTTTTTTTCAACTCAGTTGAAATTTCCTCCGCTATAGCCTTTTCCATTTTCTTAAACATTTGACTGGTTTCTGAAACTTTTATCATTGATGTTCTTGGGGTTACAAATAAAAGCATTCTTTTTTCAGATGAATCCACTGTGCTTCTTAGAGAGCCTGATTCTTTGGAAGTTGATGTTATCACTTTGTCAAATTATTTGCATTACCATGCTTACATTGTCTTCTTTTATTTCATGTCACCTCTATAGGCACAAGAGACAGCTTTGAGATTAATGCCTGACATTGTTGTGGCTACTCCTGGACGCATGATAGATCATTTATGCAATACAATGTCTGTGGATTTGGATGATCTTGCAGTTTTGATCCTTGATGAGGCAGATCGACTTCTGGAGCTCGGATTCAGTGCTGAAATTCACGAGTTGGTAACTCCTCCCAATCAAACCTCCTTTTATATTCTTTACTTCCGTCTAGATGGGTTTTGTTTAATTCTTATGAGGTGGTAGAATGCAGAGGTAGAACAAAACTGGTTTCCATATTCGAAACAGTTGTAGTTTATAATGAATTTATATCTTTATCCATAGATGGAGTGTTTACCAAAAGTGGAGCAAAGATAAATTTTGACTAGTGGATAAACATAATCGGGTTCCTTTTCATTTCTATAGCAATAATTTAACTTACCAATCTACCTTGTTAAGTTTGTGTGCATTCAATTGATATTTGTTTCTGTGGGTTTGTATGGTATCTAATGCAACATATGTATAGGTTCGTCTTTGTCCTAAAAGGAGACAAACTATGCTGTTTTCGGCTACAATGACTACAGAAGTAGATGAGCTTGTCAAGCTTTCTTTGACCAGACCCTTACGTCTCTCAGCTGACCCATCAGCTAAACGGCCATCAACATTGACTGAGGAGTAAACTCACTTATAATTTCACAGTCTATTTTGGTTGCTGATTTCACCTTTTGTGTGTTTTGACTATGTTATATGTGTTATTCTTGTTAGGGTTGTAAGGCTACGCCGGATGCGTGAAGTAAATCAAGAAGCTGTCCTTCTGTCATTGTGTTCAAAGAGTTTCACGTCCAAAGTGATTATTTTCAGGTTTTAATCACACATGTAGATGGCGACACTGATTTAATATATCAATTAGGATATGCAGATGTTTGGATAGTATTGTATTTCTCAAGTCAGTGCACTTGTTCTGAGAAAAAAAGATCCATAGAGATAATATGATATCTTCCTCTGTTGTTTCAGTTTAATTTATAACCAGGGTTTTTTACTAACCAGTTTTATGTCACCCCCACATTAGTGGGCAAACCCTTATGACTCTAGAAATGACATTCCATCTCATTTGACAGTGGAACCAAGCAAGCTGCACATAGATTGAAGATTTTATTTCAGTTGGCTGGTCTTCAAGCAGCTGAGCTTCATGGGGATCTTACTCAAGTTCAGCGCCTTGATGTTAGTAAATGCTATTGTTGTTCTTTAGCCCCTGCTCTATTTTTTCTTAATTATTATTATTATTGAACTCAATTTCAGCACCTTGATGTGAGTAGGTTATATTGTTGTCTTTTCCCCTTCTAACCAAGTATTGTTTGTGTAGGCTTTGGAACGTTTTAGGAAGCAGGAAGTTGATTTTTTAATTGCCACTGATGTGGCTGCCCGTGTAAGTAGCTGCACTGAAACTTATCCCTTACCCTTATGCCTCAGAAGTTTGTAAACTTCCATGTGCTTTAGTTTGATAGATCTTGGTCATTGAAAGGAGTCTACTTTACATAATATATGTTAGATGATTGATGCATTTTCTCTCCACATGTACATGCATACATCTGTATTTTAAGCAGCAGCAGTTTTGTTTCCTAACACTTGCTTCTGAATGGTTGCAATTTATAGGGACTTGATATAATTGGTGTTGAGACAGTTATTAATTATGCTTGTCCTCGAGATATTACAAGGTAGGGCCACGCTCTTCGAATTATGTTTGACCAGCATGCATCATCTTTCTGTTATCAATAATAATTTGCGGTACTTCTTTTCTTTGATGTGCGCTGTGATTATATGCAATGACTTGGCTCCATTGTTTTTTTCTTTATACAGTTATGTTCACCGAGTGGGTCGGACAGCAAGAGCTGGTAGAGAAGGATATGCTGCTACTTTTGTTACTGACAATGACCGATCTCTATTAAAAGCTATTGTAAGTCATGGTCATACTGGTCTGCCTTCTTTTGATTGTCTTCTTTTCCCAGCCTAGAATAGGCATTCAATATCGAAATTTTCGTGAGAAGTGATTATGCATGTTAATCCTGGTTCTGATTGTGGTAAAGAATCATGCTGGCCTTAATAAAATGTAAGATTAATTATAAAGCTTTGAATTGGAAAGGTGCTTGATGGCCATATATGCTGTACTCACTCCAATACCTTTTTAAACTTCAATTTCATCAACAATCTGAAACAGTTTGATTTATTGGAGTAAGTATCTGGACGTTTCCTGTCAGAAATTTGAAAAATTCTCTTTCTATTAATTCTATACCGGTGGTTTATATCTGATAGGCGAAGAGGGTAGGTTCTAAGTTGAAGAGCCGGATTGTTGCGGAGCAGTCTATTGCTAAGTGGTCTCAGAAAATTGAAGAGATGGAGGAGAAAGTCACTGAAGTTATTGAAGAGGAGAGGTTTGGTTTTGTTTCATTTTCAAAGATATTTCTTTCTCTCCGCACAACTATTATAGCTTCTGATTTTGGATTTTGTCAGGGCTGAGCGAGCCCTAAGAAAGGCTGAAATGGAAGCTACAAAGGTAGGTGATCTGCACATTTTCATGCTATTTATACCTAGATGTCTTGAATATATAGTTCTAAAGTTCTGATTCTGCTCTCTATGTTATCGCTTTATTTATTTTTTCAATGGCTTTCTTGCAGTACCATTTTCATATCCTAGTGAATCTTTTTTATTTAGAGACATCATGTTTTAGTATGTACTATAATCTGACGTGCTTTTGTGATGCAAGGCTGAAAATATGATTGCACATAAGGATGAAATTTATGGACGACCTAAAAGAACCTGGTTTATGACTGAAAAGGAGAAAAAGCTTGTAGCAAATGAAGCGAAGGTAAATAATCCTTGCATCTAAATTTTGAGTTCCTTGTATTGCTGTCACTAGTCCATAGGCTACTGGAATTTTTTATTAAAAGCAACTTTTCTGTTTAGCTACCGTAATGTGAAAGAATTTTAGTAATGATATGACATTCTCTCTCTGGATAGGCAACTGTGGAGAAAGAGAAAGGTTCTGCAAATGCAATCATCAGTGCCCAACAAGCTGAGGACCTTAAGATGAAGGAAAAGAGGAAGCAAGAGCGTGAGGTCGTAGATATTTCTCATTTCAAAACTTGCTTT